>VYZQ01011287.1:0-24474 GCA_013400655.1 Mystacornis crossleyi
TATAAAATATATATATATATAAATAATTTCAATATTCACACGTTTTCATATTGAAAAACTTTATCAAAATTAAAGTGCAAGAAAATGGGCTTTGATTGTTATTGAATGATTTAAAAATGATTGAGAATTACTAATTATATTTATACTATCAATAAGAAACAGCACTGAGAGTCTCAGTAAGCCATTTCATACTTCCAAATGCGCACATTTAAAATAGTTTTCAATTATTTTTTTAGTGCAAAACTAATATTTTTCAATTTAGTTTTGGTCAGAAATGCTATCATTAGTCTCTGATTGCAAACCAACAACTTAAAGAAAAAGACTTTACCTGCCATTAGTAGAGTTGGATGAAGTTAAAAAATATTCAAGAATGTAACATTTCAGTATAGCCAAAAACCTATTAGAAGTGAGAGATTTTGAAGAGGAAGTAGCTACTATGTAAGCATAATAAACAATACCACCACATAAATATAGACTCCCATAAATTGTATGGCTGTAAAAAGTGGTAGGGTTTTTTTACTGGTATAATCTTAGTGATGCCACACATTCTTTGTTTTTCCTGAAAATTACCAAGGTTTTGTAATTCTTTCAAGGTTCAGTTTCTAGTCTTGTTGCCAGAGATTTGCATGCAGAGATAAGACAAGAGTTGGAGCAGTGGTACAGATACAGTCAAAGGATATAGAGCAGTCACGCCCCTTCTTTTCAGAGCAACCTAGCTCTTACTGCTCAGGTCTACACCTAAAGTATGTGTTCTCTCCAAAGCCATGAAAAACAAAACCAGATTTACTTCCACTCCTGAAATGAGCCTTTCCGTTTATGCTCTTTTTTTATCATTTACCGGGGCGTTTCCCCTTAGTGTTTTCCTTACTGAGTCCAGTCTTTGCTCTTTCGATCTCTTCATCACCTCAGCTGGCAACTTCAGTTGTTCCATGAAACTTGTCAGGCTCTTCATGATGTATTTCCCCAATGCCTTCAAATGCAGCTAATACTGACTATTCCCCTGGTCCAGAAAAGTTTCTGTTTTTATCTTCACTTCCGCTACTCAACCCCCCCACCCCACCCCAGTATGTGTGAGAAAGTGTTTCTGCAGGGCTTGTCTGAAAATTCTCCAGGTCTCACTTTTCAACTTCATTTTCCTACCATAAACATGATCTACATTGGTTAGATTTTTTCTTCTTTGTAGCCCATAAATCCGCCTCTGCCACTCCATTTGCACTGCTAATGTAGGGCTGCCTATCCACTCTTTGGCAACCTGCATTCTCTCCTATTCCTGAAATAGAGAAGATTTTTCCTTTCTTCTCCTGTCCCAGGGAAAACCTGCTCATTGCACATAGCTTAATCAAACTAGAAACAAAGTATTTTGTTAATGACATTATTAACTGGCAATCATGACCGGTATCAATAACAAAACGGATAAACCGTAATATTATATACCATGAAATGCTCATAAATACCCATAAGTTTCTAAACTGCCTTCTAAAAATAATCCCAAGAAGGACTATTACCCGGTACACACAACTAAGTACACATTCATGCACACACACATACAGTGGTATGTGGATCACAAGCTCTCCTCTCCTGGGAGCTCAGATACTTGCAGACACCTCCAGAGGGAGATGTGGATGCTGTCACTTCATTAGGACCCATGCTGCACCCTACAATCCACAATGCACCCCCTGCACCTGCTGAAAAAGCACCCCAGAATGGTGGTTAGGCACACCCTGAGTTGCTGCGCCCCACGCCATCAGGCTCTCAGTGGGATGCAGTCTAAAAAGCAAGTTATTAAAAGCTCTTTTTAAACTTTCACAACAGCATCGATCTTATTTTGACTATTTTTTATTCAGCATTGATAATGCATGAATCATTACAACAGACTGATGCTTAGGCTATCAGGTCATGGATGCCTCCTCTGAAGCCTTGAGAAGTTACCTTGTCTGATTTTTTCTCAATTCACTGTTTTGCATTTTGTGCCCTTCTCCCTGTAAAATGTGAGAGTTGCAGGAACATTGGCAACAGCCAATTTGAATAGCTGCAAAAAGAGAAACAGGCTTCAATCTATAACCCCAAAACTCTGTGTAAAGACCCAAATCCGTCAAATTTGAAGCTTGTTAGAAGAATATAGTGCTTGTCAACATTTTTGTGAACTGTTCCAAAATGTGAATGCTAACTGATTCATTTCAAACTGCTTTAGACATTCCAAGGTTGTTTGGAGTTGTTTTTCTCAAAATGACAATGGAGTAATTTGGAACGAAGCCTGATATTTCTTTCATAGGCTGAGAAATTAATAGACTCAATCAGTGAGAGCTCACTTTGTTTTTGGCAAAACTTACTGTGCTTGCATTCTTATCCCTTTCTTAGTTTGTGTATATTTCTTGTTTCCAACCGGTAATATATAGTCATTTGAACTCTATGTCATGGAAGTGGTTACATTTTATCAATGCACTTCAATCAATCCCCAATTTCATCCTAGTTCCAGCCTCTGATCTATTTTGAATCCTCACAGACCAGTACCCTTCCTAAAAATCAAAGGCTTATGCTTCAGGAAAAAAAAAAAAAAAGGCATCTATATTTTACCTTTCCTTGTCTGACATTTTTGTCTGAGAAAAAAAATCACCTTAAATCCTAATTAAGACAGAATGTTATAAATAAATGAGATATGCCTTTCAGAAATCAAAACTTGTTTGCTAAGCAGCAATTGATTCCCAACTTTAATAACAGAAGACGCTTTAAACCACTAATACTGTTACCAGAAGATTATTTGTGAATCTATTAAAAAAGATCTAAAATTAGGTTTATCCAGAAAACATAAAAGTAATTAGCTATATAATATTCACAGGAACTTAGCTGCAGCACCTCCTGTCTGAAATATTTGCATTATATTTCTGTACCTTGCTGATTCACAATTTAATTTCAAGCTCCAGAAGAAAGCTTATCTTCTGTCCTGTATCTTATTTCCTCTATGTGGTGTCCTAAATTGCACTTGAAGCCTTGCTTCAGAATTTTTCTAAAGAAAGTTACTTCATTTGTTTTGGCACTTTCTCTTTGCAATTTTTCCAGTTGTCTTCTTGCTTTCATTAAATTTTTTTAAAACATGACTCAAAAGGACTTCATCATGCATTGCTGATGACAAACAGAGATGATATCCTATCAGACAAACATTTCTGCTGATAAAGTATGAATGATCCCAATTTCTTTCAAAATTTGGCAGCATAAGACCTAAAAAAATCAAAATTCATTAGCTGTCCCCATGACAAATGCATGTGAAAGATGGTGCTACTGAATTAACTATGTTTCTTTCTCTGGCCTGTTGTGTGTTATCTTTTCCTGCCCATCTACTTAGAGCTCAGTAGTTCAGATTTAACTCAGTGCCAGCGTTCCTTTGTTGTATTGCATGGCATCTCTACATGGAAAGGACAAGGCTTTTTTCCTGCTATTATTCTCATGTTCGCAATTATAACTTCCTTTATATTTAAATTACCATTTCTCCAGATACCTTGGAGCTGTTCTACAGTCAGGGTACCCCCACTGCAGTAGGGCAGACAGGCGACTCGCTGCACCAGCAAGAGTTCACAGACCTGCAGTCTTCGTGCACACACAGAAGGGCCCTGCACTGCCAGCTTCTGGCTGGTGAAAAGGGATATCCTGGGAACTCACAACTTTCTGAGAAGCAGCATTGTTTACCTGAACATGATCGCTAGGAGTCAAAGAAAGGATGAAAAATAACAAGCTGCAAAGCTGATCAGAATGTGTGAACCTAAGATTCAAGAGAAGCCCTTTCTTCAAAGTTTTAGTCTTTCTTTTCTCACAGTACAGTTCCTAGGACCCTTCTCCCTCCTTAGTTTCAGCCCATACAAGAGACATGCAAACATTACATTTCTCAGCAGCAGACCCTGGCTCATTCTTCTATTGACTCGTATCAACTCCCACTACTACCTCTTACATATTCACAGGAAATCCTCTGTTTTCCTCTGTTTATGCTCCCTGTTGTCCCACTGAGCCATGACAATTACACTTAGACCGAGAAAGGCCTCTAAGATAATCTCCTAGACATGGTGTCTGATCTAGTATCTGATCTCCTAGTCTCATTGAATGGGAAGATTTTACTCGTCTATTCAGCAACATGTTCACTCTTCCAACTGGTACAAACATTTGAAAGGCAGAAAAACTGGCAGAGATCTTTCCAAATTCCTCTCATAAAACAACCTCCATTCACGTGATAGATTGAGATGAGATGCTTTACACAGTCAATATTATAATTATGTTTGTGGGCTCTGTTTATGATCTTATTTCAGTGCAAAGAAAAACAGATGAGAACATAATTGAATAGAGAGTTGAAAAGCACCACAGATAATATAAAATGATAAGAACTGAACAATTCAGCTTCTGTAATAGTAAACATGTCTATCCTATTAAAATTCTTAGAAAGAATTAATACAACGACAGATAAGAGCAAACTGATGGGTACAATTAATTTGTCCTTTGCAAAGACTTTTGAAAATCAAATCTCCTACAAGTGACTCAAGAATACTTGGAAATCATTTGAGAGTGCATCTACAGCAAAGTTTTAATTCAAATCTGCCCCACTTTCTGTGGTTTGAGTTACAATGTGGAGCTGCCTCAGAATGCACAAGAAAGTTTCCTTCCAGACTAAATCAGAAGATGCAGGCATAAAGCAGACCCGTGACACTTCAAATGCTACTGCGTACTTAAACTCCAGACTGTATCAGAAGAAATCTAGCTGAGTACAAACTCCCAAAATGCATGAGACATGTACATCAGGGACTCCCAGTTGCTTTGGTCTACAGACTTTCTCACCCGGAGATGTTCTGCTGGCTGATGCAGATCTAGTATGGGGCTCACATTCATCCTGTGAAACTATATCAACTTGTCTATCCTAAGTTAGGATGTCCCTTTGGGATAGTAAAAAATCAGCCTCATATGACTATCATCTATCTTTTGTGTGGTAAAACTAAATTCCTCAAAGTAACTTGTTATACAGGGAGAACTGACTTGTCCCAGGGAATGTACTGTAAGGAAGCTGGTGGTGGGAAAAGACTAAGGTGGCTCAGCACACCAGTGGGAGTGAAAGGACTTAAAAGGCAGCTAATGGGCACTGGGGCAGATGATGGGGCTGGAAGACTTTTGAGATACCCTGGGGTATGAGGGTCAAACTGAGATGGAGCAGTGGACCCTTTTTCAGGTGTCTATAAAACAGGAATTTAGTGCTGCTTGTCTTTTGGCAAACTCTCACACCCTTCTCAGCCACAGAACAGAGGAGGAGGAGGAAGAGGAGGAGGGGAAGGAGGCAGCAGTTTGTTGTTTATGTAGCAAGCTCTCCTCTTACAAACAGTCCTTGTGCCCTTTGGCATAGGCAAAGCTGTTGGCTCTGCTACTGCTGGCTACTTCCTACTCTGCCTGAGCAGCAAGTTGGCCCTGTCTGTCTTGAACGATATGCCCAAAGAACGTCTTCTCTGGTGCACAAGCTTACAAGCTGCCTTGCCAGCTCTCCTGACTGAGACAGGCTCCAATGGTGCCCGTTAGGACTCCCCTCTGCCTGCAGCCATATCCCCGACAGCCTATAGTTCTAACATTCTGATGAGGCAAATTGCAAGTGTCAGAGATGACAAGAGTCCTGAGATAGTTCACTGCAATGACATCATATCTAGCAGCTAGTCTAAACGATAGAGGCTGAGAAAAATGTATGCAAGGTCGACAAGCACACCAAGTGCCCCTGATACCAGGCTCTTATTCTCATATTAAGAAGTTCCAAAAGTTCTCTAATTGTTATCCTTGCATTTTTTGGCATTTAAATCTATACACTTAAAATACATTTCTCTTCAGCCATTCTCAGGAAAAAAAACATGTTCTCAAGACTGTAGTCTTACCTTGAACATTTCACTGGGTATTTTGCTGCGCTTTGGGTGTCACTTATCTGGCAATGCATCCTGGCCAGCAATCTAAAAAGGGAATTCCAGGTAGTGTTTACATTGGCACTTTCCTGCAGCTCTCTCTTTCCCCTCTGATACAGCGTCTCTGTGTCCAGCATCAAATTACCATGTCATTTTTTCTACTGCCATATTGTATTGCAGCCATAAGAATTTGCTATCTACATTTAGGCCTGTTTCAATATTCCCTTAGAAGTCAATATTAATAATAATAATCATCATACTTTTCAACATTAATTCTCCATAAAAGATTTCACTAACTGCCTACATGTGCTTTGGATCTCAGCCTCATGACTCTGTGCTTCTTCATAGAAAATATTTTACATAAATTCAGTCTCACTGTTTAGAGAGAGAGATAGTAGTTCAAACAGATATGTGAAAAACAGGAAAATTAACTTGTTTTGATGAGACCAACCAAGAAGCTTGGCTGAATGTCCTACATCAGAATCTCTGGCACATCTCCTCCACTTTGAGGTACTGCAACATCAGTTATTTTTTGTTTATTGACTATCTTGATAAACCAATGTTTATTTCCAGCAGTAGTTATTTCAGTAGGGTTGCTTCCGTGAAAATAAAGGCAGAACTTGCACCTAGTGTGCTGTGTTAGGTTCCCACACACTCTTTCTCTCCCTTGCTTCCTCTCTATTTTTAATGTCTCCTCTTGCTGCCTTTTCACTGAAGAAGCATAGCCAATTGCAAGACAGCTTGCCCGCATTTGAAAAAGCAAACCTGGCTGCTCTCCAAGATTTCTCATTTTCAGTTACCTGGAACATTGTTTTAAATGGGAACCACATGTATTTACTGGTAGGCAACCCAATAATTTCATTCTCTGCAGGAATTTTGGGATGCATACATCAATGGTATAAGCATGGGGGAAAAAAAGTTATTCTGAATGAGAAACCTAGTGTTTAAAAAAGCAGTGTTTGATTCTTCAGGGCATAATTTGGTTTCATTCCCCAGCATGTTAAATCATAACTAGGCATGTGTGATTTAATACAGCAGAGAGATTTCCTGATTNTCTTCATTGTAATGGATTCACAAATAAGAGAGCCACACGTAACATATACCTAACATGGTTCCCAGGGCATGTTTAAACCTAAATTTTATTCTGGATATGCCCTACGGCTGAAGGTAGCTTGTTAGGAAGGGAATTGGCATTTGTTCATTCTCAGCCCTTCATCTGTATTAAAAGATTCACATCCTACTGTAACATTTTCATTTACAATCCCTTCAGGCCAATAAAAAGCATAATCATTTTCCTCCCCAGTAACTGCATGGACATCAGCTTTAATTTCAGCACACTTTTCTCTTCCTAAACCTTTTTGTCTGGTAACAGCTGGTCAATATATTTCTTCATTATGCCCCTTTTCCCAAAACCAGCCATGCCATGCTCCCAGTAATATACCTTCCTGACAACACCTTTGTCCTAATTGTTTCATCCTTTGTAATTTTATGCACATCCTACTGATGGATACAGAATATCTGGGAGGCATATATTACAGATTCTATTTCCTCCACCAGATTTATCCAGTTTCTGTGCAAAATACATGCTATCAGTAACAAGTCATAAATCTAGAATGCCTTTGAATAAAGTTGCCAGTACGGTGGACTTTGATACAGAGTTTGTACTTGCAAATAAAATTCTGCTTAATTTCCTCCAGAGCTTTTTCAAATGTATGTACAAAAGCCTCGTTTATCCATTTGATCCTGGAGATAAGCAGCAGTTCTAACATGCTTTAGTGAATGTGTCTGAAACTGTTTCAAAACAATTGTGGACTGTTATCAAACAATTTCTTCAAATAATCCAGAAACAATAAACTCCATGAGTTTTAGGTACTCTGGCCAGTCAACAAAGCTATGTCCTGGGACAAGCACCAGCTATAGCTACCTACATAACTGATTATTAATCTTTGTGAAATCTAGATAATTTCTATCTCATTTTTGTGTCCTGCTGCAAAGTGAAGGATTTCAATTCCATTCATTTGCTGTCACTTTACCATCCAGAGCACTTAATAAAGTCACAAACTGCATTCTCAGGAAGCAGCGTATTTTCTGAGGCTGCTCTTTCAAAAGCCTACTTATTCAAAGTAATTCTGCATACTAATCCATGACATTCTTTCAGTGCCCTATCTTCCACGCTTTAGGAGTACTTGAACTCTTCCAGTTCTAGATGTAAGAACTCTGGCAAATTTGTTAAAAGAAATGTTGCATTGCTGGCATGTTAACGCTGGATAGAACCTACTAACTACTGTCATCCTTGTCAATGACCTTTTTCCTTGCTCATGACAAATCAGAGATGATGTTTAAATTAAGGCAAACAAGAAAAATAAAATCTCCTGGAAGTGCTAAAAGACTGTCCCATAGCTTAACCTGATGGGTCAAATACTCTCACTCTCAAATCCCCAGCAGAGAAAGAAACAATCTTTTACAATTAAGAGAAAGGTAACAAAATCATACAGACCAAAAATATACTAGAAGTAGCACTAGTAATTTTGGTTCCAGTTTCGCATAGCTCTTTAGGACATACTTAATTTGTCTGGTTTTCTGAATTGGGGACTTAATTAAGATGTTCTTAATCACCTCTTTTATTTAGTGAAGAAAAATTATTTTAAGACCAAATCAACTGGAGATTGTATCTAAAGAACGAATAAAAATTATGAAATTGAGTGGTTGGTGAAAAACATGTAACTAAACTTCAAATTATTTCAGAAACACATACTAATAGATAATTATTATTTAAATATTACATTACCTAAAACCTCCCACCCTCTTCCTTCCCCTCAGGTTAGCCACCATTAGTGTAATTGGCTAATCTTCTAAATGCATCCTCCTTATGAGGAATCTTAAGGCAGATGATCTGAAGGAGTAGAGCATGAGTGGCTCTCCAAATAATTTCAATGGAGGCTCTTCATAAACACAGAGCAGCACAGGATGAAGCTTGGTGACTTCTGTACCAGAGACTGACAAATGCAAACTCTGTGAGGAGAGAAGGTGGCTGCTGCAGGGACTGACTAAGGAACGAGGGACTTTCAAGGACCCGTGAAGTAAGGACAAAAAACATGGGAAGCCAGAGGAAGCATTTAGTTCAGGCAGGAAGACGAGGTGGCCCTTGCAATCTGATTGTTACTGAACCACCAGACTTCAGGCCAAAAGCCTTCTGTGCAGCCTTTGCAGGCCTGATGAGAGTGTTGTGCTTTCTTCCTCTTCTGTGACAGGGACAAGTTACATCTCCTCCTCTTTACTATGTATAAAGAAAATGTTTAGGAATGGTGAAAAATCTCAGAACAACTATTTTGATTCTTGTGTTCATGATAGCTGTTGTCTGTCAGGGTCCTGAATGCACTCAGAGGTTCTGCAGCCTATCTCCTGCTCCATCCCTGGGGCTTGGCTGCCTTGGCTACCCAAGGACAGCTCCATTTTGGTCCAGTGGTGTCACTTTGGTCAGACTCCTGGGAAAGAGCTGTGAGAGGCCTCCATGGGGCCTCCATTCCTCACCTTGTGAGATGCCTTCAGGCTTAGGCCTTTGCTTCTAGCCGTTGCTTTAGAGGTGCCTGTTTTATGAATATTTGTGCCTAGATCCCAAAATCCTCTTCTCAAAACTGGAGACAGCTAAAACACCCAATAGATCCTTCTACCTGCTTTTAAAACAAGTCTCCAGGTGCAGTAGCTAGATTAAGGAGAACGCTTGGACTGAGAGCTCACCTCCACATGAATGGAGAATTTCTTGACCTCTAGCTGGTGGTTAACCCAAATGAAACTCAAAGCATATCTGTCTGTGGAGAAAGGTGTGGCAAGACATAAGGCTAGACACCATACTTCTTGGAGTCATGAGGGAGAAAGGAGACCATAAAAGCAAGAACCTCCCAGGTTTGCTTTCTGGATTTGTTTTATTCACATTATTCAAAACATAAGTCGATATATATTTTCGTTCATTGGCAGGGTATTAGAAGTGTGCTAGACACAAACATAGACACAATACCTGTTTGTGTAACAGCCCACTCAGAGCTGAGTAGCTACCTCTCAACATGAACACTCCCCTCACCCCCATTTTCCACCTCTTTGATCCCTGAAAATATTTACTTTACAGTGAAAGCCAAAACCTCCTTCTACCCAGCTAAACTAACAGCTGCACAAACTTCTGAAAAACAGCTCCAAAGTCTTTTTCTACAAAAAGGAAGAAAGAAAGAAAGAAAGAAAGAAAGAAAGAAAGAAAGAAAGAAAGAAAGAAAGAAAGAAAGAAAGAAAGAAAGAAAGAAAGAAAGAAAGAAAGAAAGAAAGAAAGAAAGAAAGAAAGAAAGAAAGAAAGAAAGAAAGAAAGAAAGAAAGCCCAACCTGATCTGTTTGGTAAGAATTATTCTCTATAAACTTGTTGTCTCTGTTTACGAATCTGTTCCCCTCTGAAAATAGAGGTTGCATCTGCTTGCTTGGTTGTAAAGGGCTTCTGTGTGATGAATCATTCACATATATGCCTGTCCCACATATGAACTGCCTTGCAGAGACATATCAAAAATTGGCTTAACACTTTGGAGCAGCAGCTACAAGTTTGGGTCTGACTGGGAGCTTCTCAACACTTTATACTTTGGCCTGTGTTGTAATTTTTGTTGCTTGAAAGTATATTTTTGAACTGCTACAGAGAAGAGGAACAGAAAAAGGAAAAAGCAATCACTTAAATATGTGAAACGGCACATTTAAGTTAGCAAACTGGCTCCAAATAACTACGAGTAACATGAGGGTGGTCAGTGCATTCTGAGCATAAATGCCCATGTCCATCGAGCTGTCTTAGGCCCAGGTGCCTGAAAACAAGACTGCATTAGCTCAATATGAAAAAGAAAAAAAAAAAATNGTTTTTAATTGCCAGTATACACAGACTGCATTTTCAGCATGAGTTATTTTTATTTCAGATGAAAGAAAATGGGAGCAATAACAAAGCCTTCATGAGAAAATACTTTTCTGTAGCATATCATATTGACTCTGTCTTGCAAAATGTGAGTTTCAAGAAATGTCATGATGCCCAGAAAAGGAAAGTAACTGCCTAAGGTCCCAGATTAAGAAAGGATTCAAGCACCGCTCTAAATNGCTAAGAGACTGACTAAAGGCCTGTGTATTTTGCAGCAGACAAAAATGAAATGAAAACGAAGACGTATCAAGAAACATGGAGGAGAATTGGCACAAGGGGTGCTTATTTTTGGTGGTTACAAGAGAATTCCTGCTACCAATTCACACTTCGAATTTACTAACATGAATATAAAGCATTCAAGCAGTTTTATCTGCCATGTACACCATGTGGCTGTGCTGTCAATTTTGTCTACGGCAGGGATTAGACTGGGACGCCTCCACAAGCAGCACTGATCTCTCACTCACACAAAGCAGCATGTAGTTTACTATCAATAGTCAAGCAAACCATGTTTTACCCCTGTTTATCACAGCATGGTTCAGCCAGGAATGGCAGGTTTCAACAAAAATGACTAATTTTACCAGTAAGCAACACAAACTTGAGATGCCCTTCACCGGTCCGAAAATATCTTGTTTTCCTGGACCACATCCATAGCCTGTATGTCAATGGTAGCTGTAGTGACTCAGATTCAAAGCATGAAGTGGAGGGTTTAACACAGGAGTTTATACAGAATCTACGATTACTTCATTTTCACATAAACTTGCGGCATTCTGGGTGTAGCTCGGAGCCAGCTCTGATCGCGTTCGCGGCACCGCGCTCCCTAACGCACCCCGGGAGACACAAATTTTAAAAGCGGGGCATTAACCCGTGCTTCGAGACACTTTGCTACGAGGAGTCTAGTAAAATCCAGCGGAGCCGGTGGAAAAATCCCGAAGCTGCTGGCTGGCCGGGCAGGCGGGGCTCGGCCTCCCAGCCAGCTAAACAAACGGCTGATAAGGCGGCGCGGGCGGCGGCGCGGAGCTCGGAGCGGGGCCGCGGCTCTCCCAAGGTCAGCTATTTAGGGACAATACGAGGAACACGCGGCGGCCCCGCCCCGCGCTGCCCGCTGGGCCCGCCCCGCCACCTGGCGGCACCAGCCCGACCCCGACCCCGACCCCGACCCCGCCGAATCCGGGAGCCGCGGAGGGCCAGGAGGACGAGCTCCCACTTTGCAGGCGTGGAAGCGCTGATCAGACCTGCCCAGCGCCAGCCTGCAGCCTGAGGGACGGGCCCGCCGACGCCTCTCTGCCCTCAGGGTGCCCTCAGTCGGTGCCTCCACAGTTTTCCTGACGGTCCCATGTCTTCTTTCGTGTGAAGTAATGGTGGGTTTCAATGAATTTTCACAAGCACAGTAGTTGGCTTCAAAGGAGATGGACAATCCATTTAAATACCTTGATGCTGCATCCTTTTAATCGCAGTAGGTCTATTGTGCTAAATGTTTTGGGTTTGCGACCCCCCTACAGCCCATGCACACTGTGCCTTTACTCCCTTGGAGTACTTGGAGTTCCTGCTAGTCCAGTGTCCCATAAATTACACCGGCTTCCCTGGCCTGTGACCTCAAATCACCCGGGCATACTGTATTATACCAACAGTTTGTCTTTGTGGTAGGAGAAGCCCCTCCGTGACACTGAGCAAACGTATGCTCAAACTCAAAGGTGAGTAATTCTTCATAGCAAGAAAAACTTTGCATTTCCTGGTGAACAGGATAAGCAGAGTGTTTAAATATACTTGTTTCAAAGAACTCTGCTCAATCTTCTGAATAAATAATTTCAGAGAATAAGAGCAATAACAATCTATTCATTTTAGTATCAAAATAGCAAGAATGTATTTTAAACCAACTATTTTTTCTGTCCCAGGAAACGGCCTGCCTACCTCCTTTTCTAAATACTATTTTTATACTACTGGTGGCCTGGATTCAGGATGGAGTTAATATTTTTCTCCATGACGCAGTAGGCAGAACATGCTGAAACTTTATGAACCCAGAAGCGTATTCTCTATGATAAACAAAAACAAACTAAAAAAAAATCTCTTAAGAACCCTGCTACTCATATGGCTTTTACCATCTGGCACACAGTCCTGGCACACTGTAAATCTTTGCAAGTGGTATCTCCTTTACAGACCCTAATACATAAAGCCCATATGCCCGTGGCTTGTAGAGGCCACCCCCTCAACTTGCAGTCATCACGTTATAGCGGTGTGAGATCTTCTATGAAGACAAAGCTTTTATGGTATTTCATATGGTAAGAAAAAAATCCATCGCCTCCAAACTGTAACAGTATGGACATTGACAGTGAGGCAGCTTTCAGTCGTGATGCCTTTCTTTAGAAATGTCACCAATCACACTCAACACAGTGAGCTGGGAGTTGAGCAAAGGCAAAACCGGAGAGGGGGATTGAATGTTGAGTGCTTTAAAGATAATTCCAGGGTTATCTCTGGAAAAAATTAAAACAACTCGCATTGAGACATTTAGTAATACAAGATACTGAGGTTACATTTGATGAATACCAACCCTAATGACAAATATACTCTGTGTAAATCTGAGCTCCATGACTTTTGGCAAGGATATTTGCCAGCAGCTCAAAAGTCCTGGCACAGAATATCCACATGCCCATAAATTTCTGCAGGCACAAATACATCTGTTAAATCATTCCTTCATGCTTCCCTTCAATATATAAAGTCCTAAGTGTTGAGCACTTCATCACCAAGCTGTCATAGGCCATCCCTGACCTCCCCAGCACAAAGGGATTGGAGCCCTGAGGGAGCTCAGAGTAGGTTCCCTGGAGCAGTATGTCTTCATCCCCAGCAACTGAAAGGACACTGAAAAGCAGAAGGCCCTTAAGAAGTTAGATTACTCTGAATGAGGGCTGTCCTCATGGACTACTAGATTTTGTTGCCAGAAGGCATAATCAAGTCTAACCCTATGAATAATAACACATGTGGTAATGGATCCAGCCTATCTCCTCTCTATATTCAGGATCTTTTTGATCTGCTAAAATGAATCTAATGAAAATAAGGGATATCTACATCTTCCGCAGACATTGTTTGCTTTCTGTGAGGAGGTGTCACCCTTTCTTACCTGAACTGGGGAAGCAATAGAACTGTAGTAGGATAAACACAAATTATTTAAAGATTTACTTTATACATGGAGACATTTTTCTCAGATATTGAGGTCACACAGCAGCTCTTTCTGATGGCATCACTGATGAAGAGACATCCTGTTAGATTGCTGATGCTGCTTCTGGATTATCATAGAAGGTGGGTGTTGAGCAAGGGGGCTTCTATGCACAACATCAGCCTACTGTCTGTAAGCACACAGAGGGCTGCACAGCTTAAGGAGCATGTTTAGGGTGAGGTATAATAAGAAAACAAGAATCCAATCTGGAAAAACAATGTTTCTTCTCTATTCATACATCCACTTAAAATCTGCAATTAGTTACATTTTTGTTCTTAGATAATTATATATCTTGATCTCTCTTTTGTGTAGATATAAAACGTTACTAGAATTCCTGCCATAATAATACCAGCAGCAACTTCCACAGCCATTCATGGTCCTTTTCTCTGACTAAGGGCTGTACCAAGAGAAGTGAAAGAAAGCCACTTCTTCATGTGACATCCAGTGACTTTCATCCCGAAATGCATTCTTCATTGCTCACAGTTTTCAAGTATGGGAACTCTACCAACATTTTGGTATTGTTGTAATATTTTTATTGAAAGGATTTAAGAGATTTTTAAATACATAAAGCAATTTTTAATTTTATAAAACATTTTCCTGGTCACAAATGTAATACTAGAGCAATAATAAAAGACTTCAAGTATGATTATGGTATATTATTTTATACACTCAAATTAATAATTGTTAATCTATTATAATAATTTATTTTTCTTACCATAGCAGGCACAGCCTCTGTCATAGCTAAGATTTCTCTGTAGTAAGTACTGTACCATAGGAAAAAAGTGGGAAAAAAATAACCCATTCCCCAAAGTCTTTAAATTTAAGGTACATACAGCAAGTCCCTTGTAGTAGGAGTTACAAACAGGGAAGTTCAAGAAACAGGAAAGCCAGTTTGATCAACATGATGGATTGACAGCCTTTGACAGAATCTGGCTGCTTTCAAGGATTTACAGAAAAATTTTCCCAGGAAACTTTTAAAGAAATGTTTACAGGCAGATGACATGGTAACTTTGCACAGGTTCACAGGGAGAACCCATGGCGTTCTCACTATGTGAAAAGCAAACTCAGAAAGGCATATTCCAAAATGTTAACAGGTGGATGATAGATGCTAGAATCAACATGACAGGAAGCGGAGGCAAGATTTTTAAACTTGATCTAAAGAGATGAGTAGGAGAAATGATATGGGAGGAAGCCTGAGTGGGAAGAGCAGGACACTGCTCTGTGGAGCTGAGGAACAGAGAGGCCATGTGTTGATGCACAGGAATGGATGAGTCTGTCAAAGATAAGAAAGAGAAAACCAGTCTTTGCAGCAGAATTTTCAATCAATCTCCTTCCTTTTGTCAGCCTTAGAGGGGAAAAAAGAAGAAGTAAATATTAGTAAATATGAAAAGCAAGAACAGTTTTGAGATGTAGCAGGTGTCTGACAGGGTAAAAGAAATGGCATATTCAGAGGCGTTATAATGGAAACATTTGTGGGTTTAAGCACAGCACTACAGCACTACAGCACAGCTGCAGAGAAGCCTGAGTGATATCAGAGGCACGTGTGATGTTGAAGTAAATGGTGTTACTTATTGTCTAGGAAAGACATTCTGGGTAAGGATGGAGAATTACCTCTGAGCCTGAATATGAGAAGGTTTTTAGAGGTTTTGTTGAGAACATAAGTAGAATCTCTTTTTCTATTAAGCATTGAACTATGAGTTCTGATATAAGTAGGAAAATATATGTATCAATTTAAGTCTTGACAGTAATATCTACCACAGATATAAAGAACAGCACTGTGGTAAAGTGAGTGTTCAAAAACAGGGACTATAGCTGAGGAAGTAAGAGAAGGTAAATATGATTCTGGAACTTATGTTCAACAGACGTAACAGGAACTACAGTGAAAAAATGTTCTATATGTCCCCTGTCATTAAACAAGCAAGAAAAGTGAATAAAAGCCTGAGCCAGAGTTGACTGAGAAATTTCATATCATCAGCATTTTTATTGAAGTGAGGAAACCAAAGCCTGTTCATACCATATTTTTTTAGACCTCTTGTTGAAGATCACTTTCATGATGAATTTAAGCTGATCTAGAAACAGCCTGATGCTGAGATGCATGGTCCAGCTTTCACCACATTTCTGCTGCTTCTTTTCTATTACCAAAGTAAATCAATTTAAAATTAACCGTGGAAGAATACCATGAGCTGTAAGCAACATCAATGCATTGATCTGACCTCCCTGAGACTGAACAAGTCACTGCAGCTGATGCAAGGGAGTGGGCAGAAACAATCAGTTCTGGGTGGGATGGAGAGGCAAAAGACAGGACTGCACTTTTCCAGGGCAACAGTATTAGATCAATTTTAAAACAGCAGTACCAAATTCAAAGCTGGTGTCAAATTTAGGTGCTCTGAATGATGATAAGGAGTATCTAGGTTTCCTAGGCTTTGTGCATTTCTCTCCTCTTCAGCAGTTTTACAGTAGAGGAAAACAAACTTCAATATAAAAGACCAATGATAAAAAAAATGACATATCCCATAAATGGCCATTTTTCATGGAAATTGTCTTTTCCATAGATTTTATTCTACATTTTTTGTTCATTTCAGTCCATACATTCCACAGAAATGTATACTTATTTTACACTGATTTCATAGTTCAGATTGTTGGGGATCCAAATGCTGTAGCAAATTTTCACTTTTGAGCAATTTTTCTATCCTTACTGTATTTTCAGATTTAGCAAAATACAGTATCTTAGTCTGAACAATTGAATTTCCTTTCTGTTTTTTCGAAGTATCATAAAATATTTAAGAAGTTGCTCATATCTTGTGGATTCTGGTTTTTGTTTCATCATCGGTATTTTTACCCATAAATAGCTTTGAGTGTGTGCCTAATACAGTGATCGTGCAAAGAAACAAGAGACAAAAACAAACCAGCCTAAAAAAAAAGCATGTGAGGATATTGTTGCAAAAACTCAACTATAATTCAATCACCCGTGTTAAAAAAAAAAAATAAATACAGCCCCAGGCCATATTTTCTGGGTAAAATTTGGGACATTCATGTTTGCTGAACTTAAAAACTGGAGGCTTGAGCTCATAGAAAGAGACTTTAGACTGTTCATTATTTTATTAATACCCGTTTGCATGCTCATCCTATCAGGTAATGGGAATAATGTGTGACTTATCAAGCTTACTCAATTAAGCATACCACTTCATAGTTTAAATATCTAATAATCATACTTGAAAATTATAATTGAATTTAAAAATGCATTGAATGCATTCCCATTGTGGATAATTTGGCGAGGGCATTCTTATTTGTTTTGGATAAATCTCAAGAACAAAAAATTACATTTGTCATTTGAATTAAATATTTATATCCATCAAAATGACACAGACCTGATTTCAGTAATATCCATAGATGCCAGTGAGAAACAGCATTGTCCTTTTTAACATATTTTATCAGCTTTGATTTTCTGTCTAATCTTAATTCCTTTTCCTCTTCTTTTCCCCCTTCAGTTACTGTACATTTCTATTTTTTAACTGTTGGGATCTGAAGTATGTTGCACACAGTTTTCATTTTGATTTTATATCAACATCCTATTTTTTGTATCTTTCAGATCAACATGTCTTAACCCTATGAACATGACATCATAAAAAAGTTACCTAAATTTAATAATAGGAAGCCAAGTGGGGAAAAAAAATTAAGAAAAGTAAAAAAGTAACTTCTATGTAAATAACTGCCATGAAGAGTTTGCAACATATCCATTCTTAATGAAACAATATGCTAAACAACATTCTAATGACACAAACATACACAATGTCTTTCCTATTTTAGGAATCAATGCAACATCTAAAAAAGAGATGTTCAGAAATCAAACAGATTATGTAACTCCAAAGTGTGCAGTTATAAAGGAAGACAAAATAAAAAGTGCTGAAACAATTCAAACTTACAACAAAATTTATTAAAACAATTAATATATTCAGACAGTACAGGCAACATTGTTGTGAGTTCTGAGCAGAATGAGAACTACTAAAGAGCAAAACCAAAAAGGCAGAATTGTTCTTGTCATGAGCTGAAACCAGGTGTAGATGCATGTCTGGCTTTGCCTTTGCTGTTGTGATTTTTTCAGTGGTTCTGGCAGTAGAAGAGAGACTGTTGGACATCGGCTTATAACTTCTTCCTTGTTTTATTTGGGAGCCTAGCATTTTTCAGAATATGTATCCCATTTTCAGAGGCCAATATTAATCCTTAAAGGCCTCTCGTTCAGGAAAGTTAACTCTAAGTGTGTGCTTAATCACTTTCCTGAATGAAAACCTAGAATATCAACTTTGTTAGTGCAATTTTTAATAGATTTTGTTGGCAGAGCAATTTTTATCATATTAGTAAAATCAATCTACCTTGATGCCCTTATCCTTTTTAGTAATTGATATTCGCATCTGGCATTTTTACAATCCTACATTAAGCATGAAGATTTCCTATTGGAGGTGTAAAATAGCCCGTCTGAAAACATGGGAAGCGAAACACCCCAACACTATGTTTGCTGAAACTATGCTCATTCTGCTTTGACATTCACCAAAGATAATGAGATACAGTTACCTACTTATTTCGTATCACTTTTGTTATTACTGAAGTTGAAGTACTTTTTCCTCCTATAAATCACGTGTATATTTACATGAAATCAATAGCTAAAAAAAGCCCCAAACCTCTAAGCCTTTTTATTTTCAAAGGACATTCATTTTTATGTAATGCTTATGATGTGATGCTTGGGGCTTTCACGTGTAGGGCCAGCAGCTGGACTTCAATGGTCCTTGTGTGTCCTTTCCAACTCAGAATATTCTGTGATTCTGTACTGCTTGACCCACTCTATTATCATTAATAGATGCTTCACCCATCTATTAGACTAAGATGATCTATCTATCAGTAGAATTATCTTTATTATCTAGAAATTATGATAAATGCTCTTATATAGAATAACTATCCCATGATATGGAATGTTGTTTAATCAGTGCCTGTATTTCTTGAAAAGAATAGAAGTTCACCTAAATATAAAGTAATCTGATAAAATCATCTCACTGGTCTGTGAGATTCTGATCACTTTATTATTTTCAATATTTCAAAATCTAAGAAAAATTACATCTTTTCAACAATACATAAGGAAAATACTTGTCTTTTTACAGAAATTCTTGCCTGTCAAACTTTGTAAAAAGCAACAAATCATCATACCCCATCCAGAGCATCTGTTGCTAAATTTCGCTCTTTTCTACTTACTCAAATGTGAGAAATATTTCTAGAGGCCTACATTTTATAGAACTGACATGCCAAAAGTTCACTGACCACACTGTCTTCATAATAGCTTTGTTTGCTAGTTAGTTGTTTCTGAGTGCACTTATTCAAAAGGATTTTGAAGCTGCTGATGTGTTGTATTTGGTTCTTTTGAAATGCTGAAAACAGTGTCTTATTATGTTTAGATTTTAGCTTACCTTTCTAACCAGTTCTAATTGTTTCATTTACTCGCGCTCTTTTAAGGTGGACAACAGGAAAAATATCCTTTCTTTTCAAATTACTTGAAGATTATCCTTCAGTCAACCATCATTACATCAAATTAGTAAATAAATAGCTTTTTCATTGAAACTAAAATTACAGCTGTCAGGTTAATGTACCCAGATGAAACTTAAAGAGTTCAGGGCTTGGCCAAGGTTTCCCTGCCCAGCCTTGGACAGGACTCTATCTTCTGGCACTTAAGTTTACCCATTGTGAAACAGAAAAAAAGTAGCTCATCTGTTAGTCCCCACCTGTGTGCATTACTGCAATTTTATGCAATGAGAATCGAGAGTTTTTACTATTGTACAATAAGAACCATAATTTGTGAACAAATTTAACAGATTCGTGATTTTAAGAAAAAGAGTAGTAGTACCACTGAGATGCTCTCTATGTGGCCTGTTTTTTCAGAGTTGTTAAGATTAGTCACAAAGTATGAAGACTGCTGTGGTATATTTGCAATTAGATGCCATTAAATTGCCTTCTTGCTTCCATTTTTAAGAAAGATTTAGAGACAGCTCCTGACTTAGCCAATATGATAATGACCAAGACAGAAGGAAAAGAAACTGCATTTCCCTTTGTATCATGATATTCTGAATCCAGGCTGAAGGTTAGATCTAGCCTACCTTTTTATGACACTGAAAATGATACATGTTTATCTCTAAGTATCAGGTGCTGTTTTCTTCAGCTGTCAGTTAGATTTAATTCTCTTGTTAAAGGATTTGGCAGTTTGCGACTATTAAAAACAGTTTGCAAGGGATATTGTTGCCCTTGGCTGAGTTCTGCATTTTAGCTGTATCCCTATTTAATACCTCTATATTTTCC
The DNA here is from genome assembly GCA_013400655.1 of Mystacornis crossleyi. Lineage (NCBI taxonomy): Eukaryota > Metazoa > Chordata > Aves > Passeriformes > Timaliidae > Mystacornis > Mystacornis crossleyi. Next base: position 20,387 of record VYZQ01011287.1, read on the forward strand.
ATGTCGCAAGAATTGTCAAGTGTCGTCTTTCAGAAGAATGGATAACAGCCTTCACTACAAGCACACCGACTATACCTATGTTCCCAGTATGCTGTTTATGTATTTTATATATTGGCTTAATATTTACTTAAATGCACATAAGAGAAAATATCTGTATTTTGCAACAGTGAAAAATAAACTATAAAATAATCACCAAAATGAAAGAATGACAGAATATTCTTTGTATATTCACACCAGCAACAAAATGTAGAAATTATCTAAATTAAATCTTCCCAGATCTAAAACTTCCAAGTAAACACCAACTCGGGACCTTCAGCATTTCTCATTTCAAAGTAACATGCCTTCTAGGAGAACAAATAAATTTAAGCTATTTTAGTTTGGACAGAAAATGAATTCTTATTTGCAGACACTTTCTCAGAGAAACCTTTAACAGTAATGTCTATTCTTAGCAACAGAGGAAATTCTGAGTGCCTCTGTGACTTATGTTATCTGATACCTAATATTTCTGAGCAGTTTTTTGGTGGGGGGGCAGGGTGAAGTCCACATGAAAACACCATAGGCATGCAAGTATTTGCTCCATCTATGATAGAATAAGTTTCTTTTAGAAGAGAAGTGTTTAAAGGAAAAGAGTGTCTTTCTTTAATTGAGATAAACTAGCCCTAACAATTGATTTGAAATCATTAATTTCTGTTTGGAAAAAATGCACTATCTGCATTTGTATATTTTTTAAATAAGAACTGATTTTTCCTATTCACATTTTTTGTGAAGTCCTTAAAATGAAAAAGTATCATGTCTTATTCTGATAAAATACATGTGTTTACATGAGTATATTATATGTATACACACACACACATACATATGTGTATATATGTACATAGATTATACATATTTCCAAGCAAGGAGTAATTAAAAAATAGGCTCAAAAGATTTCTCCAGTCTCTTACTTTCTAACACGTTATACCCTTAGCAGAGGGAGGCTTCCCAATCTTTGGATATTTAAAGTGATATCTGTCAGCATCGAGTATGAAGTTAACACCGGTTATGAATACAACCTTCCTGCTGGGCAGTCATTAGAAAGTTGTTCTTTCCGATTCCTGTGTAAATATTTAGGTTAGATTCCTAATAAAAATTCTGTGAACTTCAGCTGAAACAAAAATAACAGAACTATTTGAAGTTTGTTACAGTCACTTCTATATCCAGCTGACCTTGTCCCAATTTTAGCTTTGTTTCCCTTTTCTGTGTGGCTTCTGGGAAACTGCTTTGAAAATAAAATCTACTCAGAGGGTCAAATCCTGAACTTCCTACTCTGCTAAAACTTCTATCTAGCTCTGCCTTGCAAACAGCTGCCTTTGCACTCCTCATTTTTTTTCAGAATCAGTGGTAAAGTTCAACTGCTAAGGCAATGGTAGCCTAGAACAAATTAGGATATATTGAACACAGTCAATTTGTGCCAAATGAAGATTCATAAAAGTGGAAAAAAATAACTACCAGTTCAAGCCTACAGGAATCTTAATAGTAAATAATGGTTGTACATTGAACATCAAGGATTTGTTTACTTTTTTTTTTTTTAAGATGTAGAAAAAGTAGTAAACTAACTTTACCCGAGAAACTAATATTAAGTTCAGCAAAGTATTTGCATTTCAGACCATATGCTAAGGACTAGACTATGCCTTTACAAAGCGAGTACAGAGCACTCTTCCCAGGTTTTCATCCTGAGATGACAGGGGAAGAAAGGGTAGAATATGTTGCTTCCCTCCTCCAAAGGAGAAGCTAACATTGCCCAGTTTTAAGCATTGCACTGGGCTGTAAAGCAAAATCAACACAGGTATCTGCCTCTTTGTCCCTTCATGTCCCATAGTGGGAGCTTGGACTACTTGTGTTACCTACCTGGTTACACTGTGAAAAAACACTGGGAGATTATATTTTTCTTTTCCTGTTTCTTGCTCTTCCTCAGTTTCTCTATTACTATTATCCTGGCCTCTTCTGTAAAGTGCTTTAAAGTGTTTAATGAATATACTACATTGCTTATATTTATTTTTAATTGAAAGAATAGGAGACAATTGCAGAGTCACTGGTAACTGTTGGAGCAGTTTTCCTTTTAAATGGTAAAGACTGTCAGTCTGTTCAATGATGATAAAGTTTGTATCAACAAAGTTTAAATTTCTGTCCCTGTTTCTCAAATATGCTAAAAATTTATATTCTGTTCTGGTAAGCTAAAAGCATTTTAAAACTTAAACCTCAAAGGTCTCATAAATCAGAGTTTTCCCAGGGACTTAATATACGCTTATTGTGAAATACTGTAATAAAAAATATCAGGAAGCCTAGTTTGTAGCCACCGTTGCATTTGTGAGCATTTTGTAAGCAGAAGATAGACTTCTAACTAATAATTTCCACACAAGCTCTTCTGATCTCGTAAGCTGTCACAATAGACAGTGCAAATGTTCATGTGTGCAGTCCTGGCCCCTGCAAGTGTTGCAATGCTCCATTAAAATGGTTGCTTGCTAAGCCTCAGATGCTGCTGCTCTGAACACTGACAGTGGCTAAGGATAGATCTTTCACAGCCTCACAAAGCCACAGCAAATGAAGCACTCCCCCAGTGCAGACCTGAGCTGCTCTAGTCTCCACAGTGGCAGAGGCAGACTGTACAGACACTCTGGCTTCCCTTGCCTTTTCCCAAGTCAGATGCATGCTATGGTATACAAAAAAAAAAAATTGCCGAGGATTGCATGAGGCGTCTGTGAAAGCCACACCCTGCAAACCCTTTCTCTGTCTCCTGCTGTTTTTACCAGAAACACAGAGGGAAGTATAGCTTTTGCATCCTCCCCACTTTACCCAGAGCAGTAAACTCCTAAGTCTAATAGAAATAGCCAAAGGATTAAGACAAGAAGGACCTGTGGGCCGGTATGCCATGCTCATCTGATGTTTGTTTCTCCTAGTAGTACAGCTGTTGATGTTGTGTGGGACTACCAACAAAAACCAGACCAGATGATTTATCTACTGGAGTAAATGCTAATACTCATTCGTAAGGAGACCAGGCACCAAGAACTTGTGAAACAGGTGCTACAAAACATATAGCTAAATTGGGAAGAGATTTTTGGGTACCACCTACATGGCAGAACATGCAGTATTGATTTCAAACTCTTTAAACATTCATCTTGAGGAAAACCCCCACAAAAAATACCATGGGAGGAAGTCCGCAACAGGATGGATACACAGTCACATAAGTATGGCAACAATTTCATAAGATGATACACTACTAAATGAACAATAAACCACCTATTCAGGATACAACATTCAACATGTTACATTTTATGACTTGAAAAAGATTTGCAAGAAAAACACTGCCATACTTAGAGTTCTGAAAAATTATCCTCTTGAGCATCCAGTAGGATACAAATCATTCCCTTTAAAGAACAACAATGGATTAACCTTATAATGTATGTCACAGGTAAAATATGGTCTGTTAACTGAAGTAGTAGACTTTAAAGCAATCAGATGCATGTGATTTCAAATAAATATAGTCTTAAAAGAACACTAACGTAGCAAACTGATGAAATGTCCTGAATTAAAGAACTTTGATTTGACCTACTTGAACATATGCACTGTAACAGTCTTGTTCTGCGGTACACAAAAGTTCTTGGCAAAGTACAGCTTTTGCGGGACTCACTTTGGTAAAACTAAGTAAAAGAGAAAATTTTTATCTTCTTCCTTTTGCTTCTTTCACCATCTATCTCAAACTCTAAATGGCAGAGAAGGATATGCCGTAAATTAGGCACAAAAATTAGCCAAATGAAGATTACACAACATGCTATGTGCACAAAATTAATGACACACACTTAAAAGTCAGAAAGTGCAAATGAGAAGTTTTGAGACCCTTATCAAAATATCTTTAACAAACTCTACTGAGGCTATAGAAATTATATTTTCAAAGGTTTATAATTTGGATGATTTCACCTGGATGCTCCTTAGATTGGCACATTCATCAGTCATATTTCAGGACTGTTATTTCCATCTCTTAAAGTAATCTTCTTTTTTTTTTTTTTTTTTTTTTTTTTTTTAGTCCAAGTTAAAATATAAATTCTGTTTGT
>VYZQ01011338.1:7533-56155 GCA_013400655.1 Mystacornis crossleyi
GGAACAATTCCTTCCCAGTATCCCATCTATCCCTGCCCTCTTTTAGTCTGAATCCATTCCCCCTTGTCCTGTCTCTCCAGGCCCTCGTCCCAAGTCCTTCTCCAGCTCTTGTGGAGCCCCTTTAGGCACTGGATGAAGCATCCACAACAAACAGTATTTTTTCATGTAACAGCCCTGCTCTGGATTTATTTTTATTTTTGGATATCTGGATTTTTTTTTAACTAATTTTACGGTTGATTAGGAGGCCGATACAAAAGCTACAGCCAGTAAGAACACAACAATGTAGTGGTACTCCTTAAACACTGACATGCCTCCTAAACAAGCAGGGTGTTTGCACAGCTCTCAGCAATCTCTGATGAGCTTGGAAAGGTGTTACATCTTAAAATGTGTGCTAATAAACCTGGACTTTTAAAACACAGATACACAAATTTTCCTTGCGACAAAATCAACATAGATACCTTTAATGTAAATTTATCTAGTATGTCTATATAAAGTTCAGGAACCTTACAAACAACCAAGGCTTCCAGTTTCATTTTCTGAGTTGCAGCTTGAAAGCAAATAAGAGTTTTTACAGCATTGCTTATTTTTATTTTTGCATCTACCCTGTGTCTCCTTCAGGTCACTTTTCACCTAATCCCATCCTCATCCCAGAAAAGCCTCTTCCTAGCAAACCTTCCAGGGAAGCAGGACAAGGGTGCTCAGCTCCTCTCCAGCAGAGGAAAAAACTGCAGCAGGGTCTCCTCCGCGCTGGATAAACGGGACCGGCCCTTGAGCACTTCCTTTGAAGTCCAACCCTTCATTTCCCTTGCTTTTCCTAATGACCCAAATGAAACCCTTCAGGGCTTTGGTGAAATGAAATACTTCTCTTTTTTAATTTGTCAAAGAGAGAAAAAAATAAAGAAAATTGAAATTTTACTCGGAATTATTTCCCCTGGTTCTTTGTGTTGGCAGCCGAGTTAGAAAAACCAAACAAACCCAAAGCAAAACACACAAACAATTATTCCAAAGAGGTTGGGCTCATCTTGGCTGCCCTTAGAGAGTTTTCCCAAAAGCTCCTCTGGCAGAGCTTGGTACCACACACACCTTTGCAAATACTGCTACAACAGGGAAGGCAAAACACAACTGATTCCAGCCCAAATTGGGGGAATATTCCCAAGGAAGGCACCAGTGGCTAGCCCTGAGCTTCTGGGGAAGGTGGGAATTTTGGTGTTGATTTCACTGGAACCAAGACTGGAGTTATGTCACTTCAGAACTAATCAGGTTGGGAAAAGTTTTAAAAAACAGATATGAAAGGTGTGAAAATATTCAGACTCTGGCAAAAAGAGAGGAGACTGAGACAAGGAATAAACCAGGAGTGCTTCTCCATTCCCCTCATCTTTGCCTGCTTGGCAGCATATCTCGCACCCAAGTGGGAAGAAAGGAGAAAAAAGAGAATATTCCAAGTATCCCACAGGAGACACAGCTGTGGGAAGTGTTATTCCTGCTCCCAGTCTCCGTCAGCACGTGGACATCACGGTTTTGGGTTAAGCAGCTGAGGTGGGGCATTAACACAAAATGTGTTTGACTTTGAGGCTATTTCCAAGGAAGGGGCTCTCCCAAATTCCCCAACAACAAACTTCCCAATCAGCTGGAGGGGAAAGGGCTCTTCTTCCCATCATCCCAGGGCTCTGGCATGGATGCTGCCCACAGCACAGAAGGAGATGGAATTCTCTGCACTCTTATCTAAAGAGACTTTTTAAAATGACAGAGCCATCTGGTTTATTTTCAAATCCAGCAACCTCCCCCTCTCCCCTCCATAAGGAGATAAGGTAAAAAGAATTCTATTTCCCCAAAGCCCTCGGGGTTCATTGGGTTTTTCTGGTTGGGACATCTCTCCTCAGGCTCCCCACTGAGGGACTTGGGACAAAACAGCATCGTCTGCACATCCTTGGGAATGTGGCTGAGGAACAGGGCAGCTCCATTTCCTCGTGCTGTCCTGCCCCAACCCTCCAGGAGCATTTTCCTCAGCCCTCAGGGAATATTTTCTCCCAAGGAACAAATACTTGGTGTGGCTGAGATGGGACAGGAGATGAGAGGAGCCAACACTGTGTGCTCTGCTCTGGGCAGCCCCAGGGGTAACTCCAGCACTTGTCCCACATGCCTGTGCAGAGCCATCCCATAATAAACTCCAGGGCACACACAGCTTCTTCCCTCTCCTGGTCCTGTTCTGAAGCACAGGCTGATCCCAAACCATCTGAGAGCTGAGAATATCCAGACTTCATTAAAATTAGCAGAATCTGCACCCAAATTTCCCTTGGGATGCTGAATTGTTCCTCCCTTTTATGTTCCCTTGAACCAGCCTGAGCTGAGCAGCTCTCCCTGTACAACTGCCTTGATCTATTTATTATTCCATACTACTTAACAGGATTTCTTTTAAAATTGTCAGTATTCTTTGGCCAAAATTTAGTACTGGATTGTTCTCTATAAAATCAGCACAATTTATGCTGGTGGGACACTTTGTCATCCACATATTTCTACACTGCATGGAGTCCTTGAGAACAAACAAACCCCTCAGGCTGAGCATCTTTAGGATGGATCCATCTTTACAATCCATTTCCCAGGAAAATTTACCCCACAAAGCTTCCTCTCAAGTCTAAATGCTGCTCAAAGAGCAAAGGGCAACGGTGAGGCTTTAATAACAAAACCAGAGAGAGGAGGAAAAAGAATGACAGAAACACTGAAGCTTTATTTTTAAACAATCTGTTTGAAAAAGAGTGAGGATTAAACAGGAGAACATTGCGCAACCTGAATTTGATTTCCAGGCCTGATTGGGGGTTTTGCTGGTTGTTTGGGGTTTGTTGTTGTTGGGGTTTTTCTGTTGGGTTCACTTTGTGGTTGCTTTTTTTAACCGTATTTAATTTGTAAGATCCTGGATTGCGAAAGACAAAAAACCCACCCCGCGTTCTGAAAGATTTTGGTTATTTTATTTGTTCCTCTTTGAGCGTTTTGCAGCTATCTTTAGAAAACTCTTCCTTGCACCTGTTCTCCTGCTTTAAAAGCAAAGCTGAAATCAGGGGTGCAAAAATCAGGAGTGTAAATTAAGTGAAGTGATCTAAGCAATAAAATATTTCTGTCCACGCTGGAAAACTTCAGGTTTACTCCATCAAAAATCCAGTCCCTTCCCTTCACCATCAGTTTTATATCCCTCTCAATAATCTTCCAAGAGAGCAAAATGCTGAAAAACTCAAGTACCCAGTAACATCAGCATGTGCAAAAAGGGAGAAGGAAAAAAGAAAACCAATCAGGAAGCAAAAGTTGAAATTATTCATTTTAAAAACCAGGAGCAGGAGCTGGTTTTTAAACCCATGACTAGTAAGTTGCCAGTTGCTCTGAAATTCACCAAGAACTGTGGCCACAGGCTGTGATTTTCTCCTGAGCACAAAACATGATAAGCAGTTCCTAACTGGCCCTGCATCTGGGCTACACCAGGAAAATTAGCGTTTATTCTTGTAGCAGAATCTGGCTTTTGTGCGCAGAGAATATCCACAGGGCTTCGCTGAGCAGTTGGATAAAATCTCAACTTTCCCTCAGTAGCGGCCAAATCAACAAGAACGAATAAAAAAATGACCCATGCAGCACATTTGTAACTCCAAAGCTGATCCTCTGCCATCTCTTTCCCCTCCATTTGCTCAGCATGGCTGAATTTTCCAATTTCTGGGGCACTTTTAACAGCGCTGTCATTCAAGTTCTGGAAACAGAAGTCCCCATGTCAAGCTGAGGTTTGCAATGCACTGCCAGAGAGGAAACTAATAATTAATACTCCTGTTTAACACTTAGGATTTACAGAAGATTAAAATAATTACCAGATTTGTAATTTTCAACATATCCCTATAGAGAGGGGAAATTTTTACAACCTTCAAATGAACGGAGCTGAAGGATTTTCCCAAAGCAAAAGAAAAGTTTGTGGCAGAGCCAAGACCAGGAATCAGGAATGAATCTCTCCCTCAGTACCATCAGTGATCACCCCTGTTTTGTGCTGGTTACTCTCTCATCTGCTTTTTCTTCCCACTAAAATCCTCCTTTGCATTTGGAAGGAAACCACAGATCCTCCACAAAACCACCCACAGCATCAGGTAAAGATTTGAAAGGTGAAGAGCAACTCCCATTTTCTTCTGGTGCTGCAAAATTCTTCTGCTCAAGTCTCGTTTGTTCTGGGTTTGAAAAGGAGCTCATAACAGAAAAATTATCAGTATCTCTTGTGTAAATGGTTTTTTACCTACCTACTTCCATGCCAGTCTTCCCTAAGGCTTTGCAGCCTCCCCTTCCCCCTCTCCAGAGCTGAAGAACTCCAGCCCTGGGAGTTGATGTCAGGATCAGATTATGACAGCATGAGTCATTTATTAAGATTCCAGTAAGCTCTTTAGCAGGTGCCTTGAGACCGTATTTTTCAGAGTCTAATTTCACATTCAGACATAAGTACATTTTATTGGTTTACCATAAACTCTCCGCCCATTGCTGCTGCTCTCCCACTCTGCTGGTCCTGGATCCACAGAGCTGTGTCCCCTTTCGCTCTCCCCTAACACCTCAGCTGTAGATTTCTTTAAAGCTATGCAGAGATCTCATCTCATATATCATCAACTATTTTTCCCCCTGTATATTTTACTGATCTCCGTTATTTACACCCCCTCTGTTTCTGCCCCAGCTACAGGACGTTGGTTGGTGGCTACCAAACCCAGCTCCCTCTCCTCTATTTTCAGCCAGTTTGGAATTTTATGCCCCTACATCTTTTTCAGCTCCTCCTTTTCCTGATAGCCAGGAGCACAGAAAACAGGTAAGATACCCCAGAGGCCCAACCACACACCCTGCTACCCCAGAAAGGACAGAATATATCGTAATGCTTAATCATAAACCCACTTCCAAACTTCCTAACATGCATTCCTATATTTCTGCCTTTTCTTCATAGAAAATAAGGGGTAGAAGTGGAATTTGAGGCTGTGTTTCTGAAGGTATTGCATCCCAGGCACCTCTTAAATGTGAAATCCAGTTTTTCTAAGCAGTCCTGGTCCTTTTATTTATTTCAGCAAAGTTTATCGGCCCAGATCTGTGTCAGACTCATCTAAATTTATTTGTGCTTGAACCTTAAGGGTGCAGGGAGTGGACACAGGAGAGGTTTCTGAATGTGCCTTTTTGAAAAGTCATTTATCAGAGCTCGTCATTTCTTCCCAGAATCCCGTATTTAACTCCAATGCTGAAATCCAAAACCCAACACACTTTCATCCAACCAAACCAGCAACTTCCTCTCTCCCAGGAGATTCCAGGCATACTGATGGGGCCGTGCGTTTGGATGGGCAGGGCAGTTTCATAAGGAGAAAAGGGACGGATGGAAAGGCCAAGGAAATTCAGATAACCTTCCATAACCCAGAGAGCATCCAAAACAAAAGCATTTCAAGAAAGACTGAATTACTGGAGCACATGGCAGTCAAAAAGAAGAAAAAGGCAAAAAAAGCCGCTGTAAAACTTAGTTATTCTGTCAGCTTCCATGGTACTTACACTGATTTACATTTAATATCTAGTTTCTATGTGCATCTTCTTGATGCTGTAGGGGGAAAAAAAATCCTCCCATTTTCACTGAAATCAAGAGAGTTCTGCAAATTAGCATCAGCTGCTGATATAACCCAGACAAACCAGAGCAAGAGAACCCAGAAAAGAAAGGAAAAAGAAACTCATGTGCTGCACGGTATTTGGACAGAAGCCTCACACCAAGAACTGCTGGCCCAAATATATGTCCACTAACAAAAGCAAAAGGGACTATCAGAGGGAGTGTGGAAAAACGACAGTTTTAAGACCTTGGCCTCCCCTTCACAATATATACAATTCCCAGTGTCTTCAACAGAACCTTCATATAAATACCAGAGTCAGAACTGGCTCCTCAGACAAATGTTTGTGCATTCTATCAAGTTGGGACAAAGCCAGCATTTCTTATGGAAACATTTCTGGTGGTCCTGGACAAAGAACATGTTTACTTTATAGCAGATATAGCTAAAAATACACTGTGCTCCAGCCTCCAATTATCTTGTTTGGAATAGTTTGAGGCTACTCGAGGTTCATTGCTGTTATTTTCTTTATTATATAGTGAAAATGTTGCTGCTTTTCCTGTAATTTGAAAAGCAGCTATTTCCAGGTTTGCCATCTGTGTTTGGACCTCCCCCGCATGGATAATGAGATCCAGGGTGAAATTTTCCAGTGCCCATCTCCCATTTTCAAAAGCAACTTAAGGCAGAGATCAGTGCTCTGCTGGAATTACACGGGCCTTTTAAGTCTTCCCTTAATCCCACTGGCTCTGTTATATTGCTTTCAAGCTGGGTTAGCAGCCACTCAGATATATAATTATTTGCACAACCAGTAGCAATTAACAGCACACCACAAACAAGGGGAGCTGGTCCCACAAACTTCCTCCAACCTCCTCCCCAGCCCCTCCGCAGGGATGTCCTTTGGGATCCATCCCACACGTGCTCAGGTGCTCCGTGAGGGGATCTGGTCTCCATCAGGCTGCTCTGCTTTCAATAAAATCCAGTTTGCTTACAAAAACCTTTCTGGCTTCCTTATCAGTCTCTCCCCTTTTCCCAAAGAATTATCCACCTCTCTTTTCCAAATGAGGTTTCCCAGCCCCAGCATCGTAGTGAATCAGTTCTGGGTGAATCACTTCCCATGTGCAGCCCGTGTGCTTCATCCCAGAGTAGATTCCCACAGGCTTTCCTCCCTAATCCCGATGACACAGAGCTACCCAAACAAACCCCGGAGTTTCCACAAGGAGTTTCCACAAGGAGTTAACAGAAGGTGTGTGCTGAGGTGAAAAGGGTAGTGGAAGAAGGCTCTGTTAATTTTACAACTCTGTGAGTCACCAGCGATGCAGGAGAAATCCAGCTCCAAAAGCAAACCCAAAAGAGTGGGATGTCTTCGGGGAGCGCTGCAGATTTCAGATGAAACGCCTCATTAAAAGCTCACACAAGTTAATATTTTACAGTCTCTTCTGTCTGTAATTACCAGTGAAATCAGAGACTCTGCAAAAGTCCAAGTGTGCTTGGAGGAAAAACTTAGTAAATTTCTCTGTCTCATAATCAGCTTTTACAACACCTCTGAGGAGGCTGAGGGCAGACAGGAGGTGCTGGTGCTTTTGGGGTTGTTACTCTGATTTGGGGGCTGGTTCTGTACAGTAAGAAAAAATGGTTCTTTGGACCAGAGAGGTGGAAAAAGCTTCAGCTGAAATATTTTTTTTCCCCCACCTCAAACTCTCAGCAGCAAAAAGGAAGCTGTGTATGGGGCCTACCTGAAAGCTTCCTTTCTTCCTGTAACTCTCCACAGCAGTGGCAAGGGTTGTTTTCAGGCTGCCACTTGCAGCAGAAGTCACTCCCTCAGCCACCCCCTCCAGCCGAGATAATTATCTTATTCATGGCAGCCAAATTCTGCTTCCCTAAATTACAGATCATGTTTTAAAAAACTGAGAGACTTTGAGAAAGGAGGGGGAAGAGTATCTTATCTTCCCCATGCTGCAAGACACGAGGAACTCTCTGCTCACCAAAAATGTGATTTTTCTGTGGTGCTGCTGTCTGGATGCACCATTTCCCTCTCTCCTTCACTCTTCCCTGCCCTTGTGCTCCTGGAGTGAGGATGTCTAAATCCAAAGCTGAGCTCTGACTAACGCAGGATGTGTGGGAGAGCAGCTCCATGAATAAGAGCTCTCCAAAGCACCAGGATCACGCTAAGTCACTCTTATCACCCAAACAGGATCTCCAGCGTGTGCGTGCACAGGGGCCTTCCTGTGAGGGTTTGATCATTGCTATTGCTCCATGGAAATCCAGCTGGGGTGACATAAAATGCAGCAGGAAAAAGCAAGTGGCTGAAATCAACATAAACAAATACCTTATTTTCATGTAAATGTCAGCAGTAATAAAAATGTCAGGCAAGAAGTGATTAAAAAACAGTCCAGAAAAAAACTCAGCATTGAAAACAGGTCACCTTTCAACCACCACAGGACACAGAACTGTTCCCAAATGAGATGTTTTTCAAAAGTTTTCCATGAGGTGTCCATTACGAACAGCTGAAAATACCAACTGCATCCAAACTCACACTTAAGGAACAGAGAGCCATTTCAGGTACCTTTCCTGTTGTCAGCTCCCCCTTCCCTCCCTTCAAACTCACAAGAATATTTGATATTCATGTCCTGGGAACCTCACTGGATAAATGCTTAAACATTGAGCTTAAACCAGATCCAGAGCTTGGCAAGGAGAAGGAATGAGGAGGGAAGCAGACTCACAGGTAAATATTAGTTTGTACTTGACAAAGCCAGAGCACATTTTAAATCTGCTTTTGATTTTCACGCCAACCTTACATCGTCCTCTGTCAACCACTGGAAGGCCAAGGTGACACGGGGGGACGAGCATCTGGTGTCTCTGGCAGCTGCTCCAGGGGGACAGTGACATGGCCAGCCAAATGATGGCAAATGGCCAGCAGAATTCCAGAAACAAGGGATGTTTTTCTTCCTAATTCCCCTTCTGGCCCCTCTTGGCTGATGCCTTCAGTGCCAGGCACACAGGAGGTGGGCCGGGCTGTGTGTGTGGTTTTGGCACCCTCCAAAGGGCCAAGGAATGCTGTTTGGGAATGCTCTCCTCCTCTTTGCTCTCACCCAGGCCTCACACCACCACCCACCCGGGCAATAATGCCAGATAAAGTCTGGAAGTTCTTTGAAGCCACAGGAGAGATCCCTCCTGGCCTGAAGCACCAGCCCAACACCCTCTGCTGTGCCCTGAATGAGAACCCAGAGAAGACAAAACTATTTCCAGTTCTTTCAAATCCTGAAGTGTTTTCACCATTCTACAAATGCACAAATAGATCTGTCCATCTCTGTGGTGCAGCCAGGATGAGAGGGACACCAAAACTCTGCGTGACAGCCAACACCAACATCCCAGCACTTTGATGGCCCCATGAGACCACCACTGCTCACTCCAAATCAAAGCTCCATGGGAACTTCTGAGCAAGCCATAATCACTGTGCAGATGAAATGCAGACAGGAGACCCAGGAACACCACCCAGCTCCTCTAAACCAACATGGTGAGGCACAGAGGGGTAAACCTCAATTATGGCCTTTTTCTGTCTCCTCTGGAGCAGCAAAATGCACTTGCTGGATTCCTGGGTCAGCAGTGACTCAGAGAGGAGAGGGCTTTCCACTGAATCATCCACAGTTTTAAGCACCCTCCAGGTTCTGTTGATGGGAGATGTCTCACTACCTACACCTTCCCTAAATACTTCCTGGGCCATCCAGGGCAGGAGAGTGAGTGACACAGCACAGACCAAGGGTGCCAAAGAGCAGGAATCCTCTGGGAATACCTGGATGCTACAAAAAGGAATAATGGCCAAACACAGACCGAGCAGCCCTGCTCACTCCCACAGCATGTGAGCACGGACAGAAACAACACAAAGATAGGGAAACAATGGGATAAGTCACAAATATTTGACTTCACAAGTCAAGACAGTTTTCTTTCCCCTCCCCTCGTGACTAAGCCTTTGGTCCACACACCCACTCCATCCTCAAAAAAACAACTCCATGAAACAAATGTGATTGCTCTAAAATACACAGAGGCAATGACCAACCAGCCTCCCCCTCACAGCACTCAGCCTATTTACTAAGAGTCTGCACCGTCTGCTCTGTTTGTAACAGGATCCAACTCCCCCTCTTCAATGAGACATTAAACACCAGCAAGTCCAACTTCTCTCCACTTTCCTTATCCCATTCCCAAACCTCCGAGTCTGCAGACATCTTTCTCCCAGATGAACTTGCTGCAATCACTCCTAGCTGCTTCCCGGAGAAGGACACTGCAGTGTCCAGTGTGCCAGCTGATCCCAAACCAACACTCAAATCCATGGCAAGGGCTGTGCCAGAGGCTTTTCCCTAGGGGAGAGAACTGGCAGTTTCATGCTCTGCCTCCCAGCATCCCTGAGTCCACGAGCTCAGGCTTTGTGCCATGCCTTAACGGGTTAAACTGGCAGAGGGGAGAGCTGGATTCAACTTAAGGAAGGAATTCCTGCCTGTGAGGGTGGTGAGGCCCTCCCCAGGGAAGCTGTGGCTGTCCCATCCCTGGCAACGTCCAAGGCCAGGTGGGATGGGGCTTGGAGCACGCTGGGGTAGTGGAAGGTGTCCCTCCCCACGGCAAGGGGTGAAAGGGGATGGGATTCAAAGTCCCTTCCCACCCAAACCTTTCTGTTATTCTCTGATTCTGCACCTCACCAGTAACGTGTCTCTCTGTGCTGCCCAAGCACTCCTGGGGGAATGGCAAAGCCACTGCCTGCACCTGCAGCCAGAAACCCCAGGTTCAGCCCCATCCTGGCAGAGACTTGCTACATCAAACCTCACTCTAGAAACCTACTCACCATCCAGAACCACTGCTTCAGACCACCCCTCGTACCCTTCCTAGCCATTTTCTGTTTGATACATTTTCCTACACAAAATTTAAGGAAAATAACCCCCCAAAGTCCAAACCTTTGAAGCAGGTAAAGACTTACCCCTTCTTTTTCCTTTTAGCAATCAAAACAACTTGCCTGTCCTTATGTCATCCCAGCTAATCTCTTCCTCCTCTCTGGCACGTCAGATAAATATCTTGTTCCTCCAACCCATCAGAAAGCACAGCCGCTAAAATTATCACTCTGACCCATCAATCACCCTCCTCTCTTACACTATCCCATATCTTCTCCAAGGTATTAAGTTCAAAACCTTGTCCTCAAGGCACTCCAGCCCTCTTGAGAGCTCATCCCAACAGCAGCTTCTCCCAAATTCCATGTCCAGACTGGACATCCCCCACATGCTTCCCTTTGGCTTCTCCTCCCCTCCCACCTCGGCCCCTCTCCCTGCTTTTGGCAGCTTTCACCATTACAGTGGTTTAGAAATTCCTTCCAGCCCTGAAGAGATGGAAGGATGATCCTTCACCATCTCATTTCCTTGGGAAGGCTGATTAAACTGAGAGCACCCACCAGGATCAACATGATGCAAGCAGATAAAAAGGTTTGCAGAGAGCAGATACTGCAAATTATTGAAGTAATTAATAAAGCCCATGGTTACAGTTTTCCCTGGATATTCCCAGGAGTACTGCCTTGCATCTTTGAGCCTGCCAGCTCCTCAGTGCAGGGAGAGTCTGTATTTTTCCCCCTCTTCTAAAGCAATAAGCACGTTCTTGGCAACTAAATTATTAATAAGGAACAAATGGTAATTGATTTACAGATGAGCCTGAAAAAGAGGATTTGTCTTCTTCAGTCTTTTAAGTCACCATGCCCACACGGCTTTGGCTGTGTGCTGGTTCTGTCCCCTCCAACATGTCCCACCCAGACCTGTAATGCAGCACATCCAGCTCCAAATGATCCGTGGTTATGTGACCCCTTTACCTCTGTTGTATGTGACCACTGACCAGATATTGCAAAAGAGAAACAAAGTGCTCATTGTTCCTCCTGTCTCCCTCTCTTCTCAGTTGACAAGAAAAAGCTTAACTGGATTAGTTCTTAAGATTTTATTTTTATCCATTGTGAGCTTGTGAAAAAAAAATACTCATGGAAAAGATGAGTTTTGAATTCAGGCTTTGAATATGCTGAGCTTGGGGAATTAGCTCTGAGTGCTGGTGGAAAGTTCCACAGTTCTGGCCCAGGACTTCACACCAGAAGTCTCCATCCTGCTCCTCAGAGCACAACTTTCTCACATTTCAGTTCCAGCACTTGTAACAACATCTGCACTCCTGTTTTGCTGCCTGACCTGAGGATCTCCGGGAAGGTCTTCCCCCTGCATGGATCTGGGCTTCCCTGTGAGACAGGACGGAGGAGCGGCCGGAGAGCAGCTACTCCCCAGGCTGTTGTGTTTATTGTAATTACCAGCACACACACCCCCCACACCCCCACACCCCCACTGCTTTCACAACATTCCCCACAACTTGTTTGGCATCAGGGACCGATCAGCAGCCAGCCTGCCACAAAGTCAACCTTTCTGAGGCAGACCCCTGGCTTTACTGAAAGCAACCCAAAGTTTGTTTCCAGAAACATTATGGAGATGACATGTAAAACACAGCACTGCTGCTTAAATGCTGGCTGAACCCCAAACAATGGGAGCTCTTCCATGAGGCAAAAAAAGACCTTCAAAGGCTTGTGGGCAAATATACTGTCACTGAATATTTTGTCAGGGAAGCAAGAGCCTAAAAATATAACAGGAGCAGATAATGCAGTGAGACAGCCCGGCGCACATCCTGCCTGCGCTCTGTAAACACCCCAATGCGAACTGGCACCATTGTACAAATCAGGCCACCCATACCAAAAAGTAGGACAGTGGTTTGTGATCAACTGCAGCCTCCATCCCAGAGCCCCTGTGCTCCTCGCCGCAGAAATCCCGCTCTGTTTGGGAAGAGTGGTGGGAAGCTCTGGTGGGAGCGTGGCTCGGTTGTCTCAAGAATTGGGAAAGGTGAGGAAATAGCACTTTGGGGTCCCATCCCTGCACCCAGAGCTGCACCATGTCCTGCTCACAGCAGGAAACCCAGCCTGGGGATGTGCTGATTCACCATGGGGCTGTAATTCTGAAAATACTTCTCCTCCCTGCCAGGGCAGGGCTGTTGGTATCTCCTTTCTCTCAGCACAAATCAAAGATAAAACACGAGTGCCCCGGGTAACTGGAATACATCATACTCTGCATTCCTTGCTCCCATTTGCAATATTTGGGCTTGAAGGGGAAAATATTTTATTTAGCATAAATGAGAGAATGGTAAAAACCACACCAGATTGAAAAAAGTGAGGCTCTGGGGACACAGTTTTCCAACAGAGCAAAGTGAGATGAATTTTTTGTTCTAGTAGATACAGCTTAGCTAGATTTGGTAATTAAACCCAAGTTCTCAAAACCTGCAGGTGCTTTTTATTCCTATCAAAATGGTCCCCACTGCTCCCAATCCTTTTCTGTAAATACATGTGGCAGGTCCTCCTGTGCAAGGACACTGGAAACACCCCAGGAGTTCCAACACCACAAAAATAGATGTCAAAACTTGAAATCATTAATGCAGTTATGCATAACAGTCCCCAAAACAAGAAGCCCTAAACGAGCCTAGGGTAGAACACAGGAGCATTCAGACAGTGTAATCTGTGTTCAGAACCTCCCCTGTGCCCAGAGCTACGGCAAGTCCTCAGGTGGAAGAGGGGATCCAGACAGGCAAAAAAGCAGAGCTCCCCAAACCTGAAAGGTTTGTTACCTTCCAGGAGAGCTCTCCACCCAAACCTGTGTGTGCTCATTTGCACATGGAATGAATTCAGCAAATTCCATTCCAGCCCTTCACACCACTGGCTCTTGAAGATGCCAATTGTTTTATGGCAGCACCCACTAAGCCCCGCTAAACCCCAACCAAATACCACGGCTAGTACACAATCAGCAGAGGAGAGAGGTCCCTGACCCAGGAATTTCCATTTCCAGCAGGATGAACAGGTAAATAAGATGGAGAAACAGGAAGGAGCAGTTATCCCGGGAAGGAGCAGTTATCCCAGGAGCAGTTACTGTGTACTGGGGTGTGAAGTGGCTTCGTGGGGAAAAGAAATTAAAAACATCCCCATCCCATTCTTCCCGCAGCAATTAATCAGATTTCACTTTCAAAACATGGATGCTAAAGGCCAGGTGAGCAAATCCTGGGAAATACTTGGTTTCTTTTTTGCAGGCAGGTAAAGAAAAGAGGGGAAAATACATGCTGAGAACTAAAAATATACATTTTTCTGAAAACCAGAGTGGCATCAGGAAGAGAAGGCTGTGGGGAAGTGTGTATATGAGCAAAGCAAAGAGCACCAATCCTTTCTCCTTTCCTCTGCTGAACACCCTTGATAAATTATCATGACTCTTTAGGGATTCTTTTAAAATCTGTTTTTTATTACTACCCCTATTTTTAAGGAAGATAAGATTGTCTCTGCCTTTGAAACTTCCACGAGGGCCACACACTCCCACACAGAAGGATTTCACTGCTATAAAAGCTCTGGCTGCGCAGCCAGCTACTACTTCGTATAAAAAAAGCAGCATGGATGGCTACAAGAGGCACTAATATGCAAACCGTGCAAAAAGATTGCATTGAGTTTTCTTGAGCACTTGATGTTAAGAATAAAATAAAAATGAAATGAAACAAAATAAAATGAAAGAAAGGGCTGGAGCACGGCCAGGGTGCCCAGTGGGGGAAATCCTTCCCTGACCAAGGCTGCTGCAGTCCTGACTCACGAGTGAAGGTGCATCCAGTGGCTGTGACAGGTGCTGGCTCGGCAAAAGCATTTCCTGCTAATGGCTTCTTAATTGTTTTCTGACAGACATGACACATTCCCCAGAGGGCTGTGGAGCCAGAAATTTGGAAAGCACGCTGCCATTTGTCACAGGGGGTGTGGGGCAGCAGCCACCTGCTCCCCAACCCTGCCATCCCCACCTGCTGATGTGCCTGGAAAGCTCCGAGTGAGGTGCCCAGGGAACGACCCCTCCTTACCCACGGGGGCATTCCCGAGGCCTTGGAATGTGCGGGCATTTGCCGGACTTTGTACATCAGCTCCATTAATTTAACTATTCAATCTAAGCATGTCCTCAGAGGGCCCTGCAGAATTCCTGGATTGAGGCAGAGCTTTGCTGTGCTCAGTTAGGATGAAAGAGACTTTGAAATCTTAAAACACTGCTGTTCTCTTAGATAATGAAGTGTTTTAACAAATAAAAATAACATTTTATTTCAGCCCCAGCAGGTAGTGCTGTCTAAGGTACCTCAAGGCAACAGCTATGAATTCGGATTTAAAGAGAATATTCACCCCTCTTTGCTCTAAGTCTATCTGAATAAACACCAACTTACTTAGCATTTTGCTTCCTGCTGCAAAGATTCCACTGCTGTAGGCCTGGCCTGTGAGATGAGGAAAAACAACATGGAATATCATGTGTCACTTCCTTTTCATCCCATGCAAACCTGGGCTCAGCCCAGGGGTGGGTACAGGCACCCTCCTTTCACCTCAGCTTTCAGGCACAATAAATTAAGAACGGTGGGCCTTCACTCAAAGCAACTTTTCTTTAAAGCTCTGTATTCATCAAATCCCTTCAGAACAAGTTCATTTGAATATATTTAATTTTACTTGGAGACTGATAATAGCTCGAGTGTATTGCATCATCTTCACCAGAACAGTAATGCCTTTTAAGTTTCCTTTTAGTAGCTGCCTCAGACATGCCTTAGATAATTTTGTTGGCCAACTGAGGACTAATGCAAGACATATTCAATGAATAAATGCATTTCCAGAGCCTCGGTCTCAGAAGGTGATTTTGCAAATGGCCAATAAGAAGTGCCTGCTTTGAAGTGTTCCTGGAACTTAAACCACTGATCAAATTCTACCAAAAAAGGCTCAGAGAAATGTTACTTCAGACTGGGTTTATCTTTCCTATAAATGCAAACTACTGCATTAAAAACAGCACTTTCCCCTATTAAATGTGCACTTTCACAGCTTGGGAGTATTTAACTGAGGTGCTTAAAGTCAACATTTCATTTTCTTTCTTGGAACAGTTGAAAAAACTTAAAACCAAAGTTTTCACTGAATGGAAAAGGTAACTCCAAATGTCTTTTCCCTAAAAATAAAGGAATAAGTTGCACCAGCCTGTGGGAAGGACCCAGTGACACAGAGTTAACACCACTCCAGCCTGCTGTGCTCTAGAAAGGATTTCCAAGCCAGCAGCCTCCCGGTTTTTCCTTATCCAAAAAGCTCCTGATGCTTTCTCCACGGCTGAGGACACAGACATTTCTGCCCTGGTGGTGGAAATCATTGCACAAGGTCCATGGAAAGGGGAAAAGAGACTTTCTGAGCTCTGTGGGGGTCTCTGGGCACTCCCCAACCCCCCAGCAGGGCATTTACTTTCTTGTTTCAATACACTTAATTTGATCGTCCACGTCCTGAAGCAATCCTGGCCCAAGCTCAGCTGGGTTTGTACCTAACCAGTGAAATCCCAATGTACTCTGCCCAAAATTCGGCACAGTAGAAAATGCACCAGGTTCTTCCTATCACAGCACTCTAAAAATGGTCTGGTGGATATTTTGGGGAGGGAACAGGGAATGGAGCCTGGTACACAGAAGGATTCATTAAATTTCTCCTTTGAGATTATTTTGCTCTACTTTGTCACAACATTAAACCTCCGTGACTTACACTTCACACAGAACGTTTACAACTTGTGGACAAATTTAGTGATACATATTTTTCAAACTTGATTACTTTCACACAGAGATTCCTTTACGATATTCCTTTTTTTAAACAGTAAAAATGCCAGCACTTTCCACATGCACAAGGCTCCAGAATGGGACTGCTGGCAGGTCTTAATGTAGCTGAATGACGGCATTGAGCCCCTGCATTGCTTCAAGGGGAACCTTAAAAAAACCCACCAAGAGAAGCCTCAAAAAATACACCAAAGCAGCCCAAAACTCGGGCAGATCAGAAGTGCCTTCCTTTAAATCAGCAGACATTTCAAAGAAAGCACACAATGGTGCTGCCAACTCGCCCTCAATGGAACATTTTGTTTTAAAAGGCTCTTTTACAACGAGGCTGTTTTCTCCTTGTCAGGATCACAGGAATCCTCAAGACAACCGTGCTGAGAAGTGTCAGCATTGCACAAAGAGGCTTCAAGGAGGACAGGAGGCTTTCAAACACCTCCTCAGAGAAAAGCCACCTGGGTTCTTTCCAGTGCTGGTGCAAGAGTGCTGTGTTACTCCACCTCTGATGGCATTACTCCTCGGGCACATGCCTTTGCTGCTCTCATTTCGCTGTGGTTTTCCCTAACATTAGGCTTTTATAGGAGAGTTTTGCAGCAAGTTTGTGGGAAATGACATCACCAGCCCTCGGTTCAATCAGTTTAATACTGAAAGCTGCCTTCAAAAGAGCTTTTAAAATACATTTTTTGATGGTTCTTTAGTATTTGAAAAAAATGCTAGTGCATCCAAGGCTGTAAATTTACATAAAGAACTTCCAATTCAAACATCTGAACACTGATCCATATTCATTCTCTGTGCTGCTCATTAACCACAAGCTGATTTCCTTCAGCACTGTGTTTATTTTAGCAGTATGGTTGCCCAGGATCTACCTTCCAGAACCCACCAGTAACCAGGCTCCCTAAAAACCAACATCTATGTTCACTGCCACACTGGAGAAAATTCCCATGGAATCAGTGGCTTGGCTTCTGCCAGGAGCACAAAAGGTAAGAGGCTCTGGAAGTCTCCAGCCACAAAGAGTGAAATATTTCTCAAGAAGCTGATAATGATAGTGTTGGCCTTTTGGGAGATTAATCAGGTTTTTCAATACAGAGCAGAAGCTGAGGGACCGTGCTGGCAACCAGGAGAGGGTCAGGCTGGGAGGGAGCCTCAGCTTTCCTGTGCCACCGGTGAAAAAACGGCCACATGTCACGATTTGTCCCAAAAAAAGCAACTAAACCCCAAGGGAGCACAGAGTTCCAAAGGAGCCCTATGGTACAACATCTGGAACCGGAAAAAGGCACAAAGGAGCAGAGACAGGAAGGCGAGAGGCACAATGGGCTCTTTTTAAAGCGGCGATAAAACGGCACAGAAAGGACAAACCCATCTCACTGCTGGGGCTGCAGGTTCTACACAAGACGTTTTGGAGATGATAAATCTGAGGCACCTTGAGAGCAAACTGCCCTGCCAGGAGCTGCGCGCTGGGAAGGAGAGCTCAGCTTCCCTGAAACTGACAGGGTGGGAAAGGCTCGTTCTGGAGCTGCGGGAGGCAGCTGGAGCCCACTCGCTCCACTGCCAGTCCATTCCGTATTTCTCTTTACACTTGTCTTTATTCTTCCACGTGATATTAAACGTTCATTCCCAGGAAAAGCTTCCATGCAGGACACAGAAAGAGAGCACACTTCTAAATAACCATTGCTGGGCTTGCTTTGTTTCGTTTACAGCACGAATTGCTTTTTAAATGGCATCTCACGATAGATTACAAAAAATGAAATCTTAATGCCTGAGTATGAAGGGTGATAAATGAAGGTCAGTGTCACCGTGAGCTTAACTGGTACCAACAGCTCAGCAGCCAGGAGCAGCCAGAATATTCCAAGCTGGAAGGGACCCACAAGGATCACCGAATCCAACTCTTAATTAAATGGCCTTTATGGGTGGCACAAGACCAAAAATATCAAAGTGTATGTTCTCCACTGATGAAAAAAGTGCACATTTCCAGTCATGATGCCCAAAAGTCACAAAGTAAAAGCAACTTGCTTCGCCAAAAAACCAAACCCAAGCCCCCAAAACAACAAATAGAGAACAAGCCTTGTGAAAAATTGACCGTTTGACCTTGTCAAAATTGTGGGCTGCATGTACTCACCACTCCTTGTGGGACCACATTCCCAAAGAACAAGCTCTCCTTCATGTGGGGTGCTACTGATTAAAATGATTTAGGAAGACATTTTTTTCTCCTTGTTCTTTCTCCCACCAATTGTTCCTTGTGTTCTGGGTCTGTTTATGCAGTCGAGGCCTTTCACTCTTAACCACGACCCAACTCCACCTCCACTGGACATTTAGGCTCTGTGTTATTTGCTGGTAGGCAGAGGAGCACAGGGCTGGGTTTCAAACTGCCAGAAATCCCATGCAGAGCTCTGGGACTCTCCTCTCCCCCCATTAAATTGAATTAAAGTGTGATTCTTGTGGTCCTTTTTTTTGCCAGAAGCCCTACTGTTGCTGCAGCAGTATCACTAAGGATGTCTTTTTTACCATGATAAATTACTTAATATTTATAACTGATATAAAGTTTTACTGGCAGACTGTTTAGTTACCTTGGAGAACATCACGAAGCCAGAACACTTCACAGTAAAACTCAGCTTTTGGGGGACATTTCCAAGCTTGGTTAAATTCTTAAAGCAGGCTGGAGCTGCCCAGAAGCCAGAGCAACACAGAAGCAGCTTTGCAGGGAACAGCCTCACTCCCTTAGCAGGGGAGTTGGACTAAAGCATCTCCAGAGGTCCCTTCCAGCCCTGTGGGATTCTGGAATCTACTTTTCAGTGGGGACTGAGTCCTAGAGCTCCAGACCAGATACCCACTGCTCTCTCCCAGGCTGCTGAGCCAGAGCCTCTCCCCTAAGGATCCTACTCTTTCACCTGCTGAGAGAGGAAAAAGGGTTCTGCTGGATCCTGGAGCTTGGCAAGGAATGATCACTCTCCCTGGTTTCTTCAGTGGCTCAGCACTGAGTCCCCAGCTGGCAGAACCATTCTGAGTCCCCATCACAGTCACTGTCAGCCTGAGGAAGGAACATGCTCCAGGAGGAGCTGCAAAATGCTCAGATTTAGCGGAGTCCTCCTTTTTACACTCCTTCCCTTGCCTGTTGCTGTCACAGTGTGGTCCTGCCCATATGTGCAGGACAAAAAGCCATCTGAAGTGCCAGATCTGCACTAGCAGAGGTACAGTCAAAACATCACATGCCTCTGGTGAAACTCCCACAAAATTTAGTGGCAAATCAGGACACAGACTGATAAAAGATCCTCTGTACTGGGAGAGCACCCTCCCATGAGGCACAGCTATACAAATAATTGAGCAAAATTATCCAAGTGAAGTCATTGAGAGACCAAACATTTCACCAATAAAATTTTAAAAATACTCACAATTCCAAAATTTAACTCACTGGCTTTACTTCTTTGCCTTAAAAAATACCTCACCAGTGAACTTGTTTACTCACTGCACTTTTCCTCCTCCTAATCTGCCCATGACTCTTGGCAAGACAGGTTTTGATTCCCTTTCTCCTAAAAACTGGGATTAGTTTTTTTAAAAAAAGAAAAGATTGAAGTTGTAAGTAATCCTGCTTGATCATCCTCATGCAACCTGCAAGGCATCCAATGCTTTTCCAACTGCTAACACCCCTCCTGGCACATCCTGACCCATTAGCAGGAGGGATTTCCCAGCAGATCAATCCTTCTTTAACCACTCCAGGAACCAGTTTGGGTTTTAGGTCAGCTTTCTCTACAGGCTCTGCAGTTTGCTCCCTCCGATGCCACAGGGATGCTGCAATGCAGCCTCTGCACTGTGCTCGATCCCCAAACAGAAACACTGCTCACCACACTGAAATTCTACACAATGTTTTCAAGAGCATTAAATTTTCCCTTCTTACACCATTACACAACTTAATGCCCACAATAACCTGAAAAAGAAAATTTTATCTTCAATGTAATTATGCAATTCTCTGGTCCCCATTTCATCAGACACATCCATTTCTGATACAGTTTCACTCCCTTATCTCAGTGCCCCAAGGAATGATTTGCTCCGTTTCAAAGCAAGGAAGCTGAGGCCCAGGCACACTCACAGACCTGAAGGATGACAAGAACAGAAGTGCAACTCTCACAGTTCTCTTGTGCCAGATGTGCAGTGCTGTTCCCCTATCACACATGTGTGTTCTTTGAGAAAGTAACTGCAACAAGAAATAATAATAAACTCTATCTTACATCTCGCAGTAACAAGACGGGAAATTCTTCATAATAATTTACAGCAGTAAAGATTAACATTTATTACATATATGCTATTATAAAATAGACATTTCTAATATTTCCCCTGGTTGTTACAGTTCTCCTGCCTAAAACCTTGGAGAAATGTGTTTGTACATGACACGTGCAGTCCTGACATCCTCCTCCTCACAGCACAGCCACCCCTGCTGCACCAGCCAGAGCCCAAGACAGACATATAATCCCAAAAAACAACTCCCTTGTTCCTCTCTGCAGACTTCGGACTTGATCCAAAGCTCAGGAAGAGTCTGGGAAATGCACACAGGCTTTGCATCAGGCCATGTCATGTCTGAATAGATTTGCTTACTATAACTTAAAAAAAACCCCAACAAACTAAAAAAGTCTTCTCACAGTCCAGGGCTTCCACGTCATTGCTATGTGGCTCCAGCAGTGAATTCTGTAGATTGCCCTTGACCAGTCACCCTCTCTGGGTCTCTCACAGGTCACTGGGAAAATGAAATACTGACTCCTCCCTTGCAAATTTTAATGTCTCAGTCCCATTTATTCTATGTGGTTTGGCAGAATCAAATACATTTTGAATGAATACAGAGTGAGTCTACACAGCAGCAGTCTCTTATTAATTGGCTGCTATTTTAAAAAAAATTCTTTTGGAGTGTCTCTTGTGGGAATTCCATGTGCTCAGGCTGTGCAGGAGGCCTCCAGGGTTACTCAGAGGAGAAGAGCTCCACTGGAGCCTCTCCAAGAAAGCAAACACAAAACCAAAATAAAGTGCCCACGTTGCAGCTTCACACTTCACCAAGAAAACCTTCCCCCTCTGCTGACAAACAGCACAATTTGCCCTTCAAGGAGTCAGTAAAACACACATGAAGCACGCCCAGAGTGAAACCACGGGGCTTGGACAACCTGCTCTGAGTGGCACCACTGAAACCGAGGAGCTCGTGGATCTGGAGAGCAGACGTTAGAGCAGAAAGACAAGAGGAAACCCCTCCCCACCACCCTTTCCACCCCACCTGGGCAGATTCCCCGCCCGAAGCCTCCAAAGGCAAAAGCTGAGGCTGGCCAGGCTCTCTCCACGTGGGGATCCCATGGGGACTTCCCTCCTGTCTGACTCCAAGCTACCCAACCCCAACCTCAGGGGTCCGGAGCAGCTTCACTTTAGCACCCTGTATTACTCATGTGCAAATTCCAGCCCAGGCCACAAACACCTGCAGCTTTTGGGCTGCCCTGGGCTTTGGGGTTTTCTGGTCAGCCAAGCACACCGGCTGCAGGCATAGCTTCCTCTAAAAACTGTTTGGCTGAAAGACTTTTAATAATTTTAAGAGCATTAGTGAGAAATCCCCCCATCAATTCTGGCAAAACCAAAATACCACTGGAAGTGACAGCAGACACCAAAAGCAGAAGGGATCTTACGGCTTAAAAAAGATCTGTAACCTGCAGGAGTGACGAGGAAGGTGAGGTTTTTGCCAGAACAAAGGATATAGGGAGGTTCCCAGCATGGAGCTGCAGGCCCAAGGGTGAACACAACAAAGAATGGAGCACAAGCTCCTCTGGTGGGTCCAAACAACCTCATCTCATCACACGGGTAAAACTGCAGTGATGGCATGGAGTTCACCTCCCCTTTCACAGTTTCCACCAGCGTGTTAGGAAGAAGGCAGCTGGCACACATCTCCCCCAGAGGCTGCCAAGACACAAGCGAACACTCAAAGCTCTGATTAAAAAGTCCTCCCGAAGACAAAACTGAAACAGTTGTAGCACCTGTGAGAAAGGCAGCAGTCATTAACTCAAGAATTTCCCAGCTTGTTAAGTGCTACATTTCTTGACAGTATTTCAAGTGTAGGGCCAAAGCACAACAACATCTGTAACCAAACTCCAAACTAGCAAAAAAACCCACTGAAAAACCTGCCCCCACATATATGCACATCAAAACCAAGATAGCACAACAAGAATGGGAAAAAAACCATTAAACCACCAGACAGGAAGAAGAGCAGGAAGGTTTAATGGTGTTTAATAAGAAACATATATCAAGTGACGTGATTTACAGCTTAAAAGTCTAAACGTTTAGAAGAACAACAGAGTATTAACCCCCTAAGGGAAGATATTTTGCTCGTATAGCTTCTCTGGGGCAAAAAAGAAACCAAACAGAAAACTTTTAGGTTTAAGGAGATTTCTATTTTTCTGATAGGCATCATCTAAATAGGCACATAGAAAATAATTTCAGAGCTTGGATGCGTAAAATGATGATTTTAAAGTCTTTTTTTCCAGCATTGTATGAACTACACAGGAACAACTTCAATTTTTTAATAGGGTGCCACTAACATTCCTCTTCCTGCTCTGCTAAAGACTCTCTAAAAATTGGATGATATTACATAGAAACTGTGTTGCAATTACTAGGCACGTCAGGGTCAGATAAAGTTCACTCTTCCCTTTGAACTTTCCTGCCTCTGTGGGCTACAGTCAAATTCTCGGTGTTATTTTAACATGGTTTTAAAAGTTTAATTTCCTTTTTGTGGCTTTGCATTATTAACATCATTGACGTTAGAAGAGATAGGCAGGCCCCTTTTCATCTCTCAGAAAGCAGGAAAATATTTGTGGATTCCTCCCCCAAAAATTAATTAAAAACTTGCCTCAGCGACCCTCTGTAGTTGCTGCCCGGAAGTCAAGAGGAGGAATCGTTTTCCCTTCAGTGGACCTGGGATTTCTCCAATCCACTCTTCCCAGGATGTTTAGCAGAGCAAAGAGTCAGTATTCAGCTTCATCAGGAGTGTTCTGAATTGGTTCCCTTTGCTTCAGCCTCATCCAGAGCGTCCGGAATTGCTTCCCTTTGGGCCTGAATCTCGGTATTTGACACATAATTTAAAATAAGCAAAGCCAAGCCCAGTTTTAAACAACTCTCACTGCTGGAGCAGAGAGGAACCAACCAGACCGGCAAAGATTTGCAAGGATCTGCTTCAAATCAACATCATCTCTACCCCCCTAAACCTCTTCGTGCCCTTCTGGGAGCTGCTGCCCTGATGTAGTTTGCTTTCTGTATGTTTTTCCTAAAGGCAAAGCCTGTTACTTGATTTTACACCTGGGATGTTTCTTTTGGGATCTAACACCAAGTTAAGGCAAGTAGTACAGCTGGAAATTCTGGGCACCTGGCTGAGAACAGCAGGAGTGCAAAAAATACTGGATCCAGAGGGTCATTTCCCAGGAAGTGTCTCAGTGACCCAGGCACTGGGATTAACCTCAGCCAGGCATGGAGCACTGAGCTCTGCTTTTTTTAAAGAAGTACTAACAGCAAATCAATAACAAGCAAATAAAGTGTTTAAAAACCAAAGTCAGTGGGAAAATAAAATTCCACCCTCAAACAAGTTCTGTGCCTAACCTGTTCTTTGTTTTTTTCACGTAGAACATCATCCTCATTCCATTATTAATGCACTAAAGTAACCTGAAAAAATTGGGTCAGCAGAGCGTGAGTCCGAGAAGGGCTAGTGACGCCTCAGCACTCGAGGGGAAAAGTAAGTATAAAGGTGTTCTGTCAGAGATACTTTTAGAACTCTAGGAATGCAGCTTCGGGCATCTGATTTTGCAGAATCTTTGATTCCAGAATGAAAAAAAACCCCACAACAACCGAACCTAAATCAAACCAAAAAATAACCCAGGATATAAATCCAGTTCAGATCCCACAAGCTCTTCTGTAGCAGCCGCTCCGTGCCATAGGAAAGCAGAAATTCATCTAACCCTGAAGCACTGAAAAAAAAAGTCACTTAACAGAACCAAGTTAGCAAGCACAGTTTGATGACAGTTCTTCCGTGATGACAGGCTTCTAAAAGATATGCCAGTTACAATAAATATTTCCAAATTAGATATCTGGCATTAAGTCGAGAGAGCCAAAGGCTTAAAGATGTCACATAACATAAATGCAGCTCTGTTTAATTTGCAGTTTCTGAAGCACTGAAACTCTGGGCTTGCTCTCTTTTCCCTTTCCCCCTCTCCCTTTTTTGATATGCCAAATCCATGACCAACACAAGAAACTTCTTTTGCTCACTGTGACTAACATTTATCATTTGTGTATAAAGTAGCCATTATTCACCCAAATGCGAATTCAGCAAGTGCTTTTAAAAATCACCCACCCCCCAGCAAGAACCGCAAACCAAACAGCCGCCCACACCCTGGCTGGAGCAAGGCTCTGCATTCCTGAGCGCTGAATAACAGGAGCCTCTGTGAGTCCAGGCTTTCTTGCTGCTCCTAAAGCTTGCGGGAGACCGTCCCTTAGTGCAAAATCGGTGCTGCAGTGGCAGCTTGGGTCACACCTCAGCCTTCACCTTAATTGCTTGCCAAGTGCAGCTTAAAGATGCTTCTGATGTCTTTTTCTGATTGAAAATATAAGAAAAAAGGCGGGAAATGATCAGATTTTTTAAAAAAGTAAACATATATGTGTGTGTCTAAGCAATAATGTACAAAGAACAAGACCCCGATCTGCATTCCTGAAAGACTGAAAGCAAAAAGAGCTCTCGGATGCAGCTGCTGGGTGATGCAGTTCCAAACTGATGCCAAAGATGATGCCATCGTCTTTGGGTCCGGGTAGGAAAGCCAACCCTGACGTTAAAAAAGGGACAGACCCACCCAGAACTGATTGCTTCACTCAGCAGGAACAAGGCCCCTTACCCTGGGCGGAGTGTGAAGCCCCGAGGGGCTGGTGTGGATCCCTGCTGGTGCAGCAGGGCCCGGGATCTGTCCGGGCTCTGCGGCAGCTCCCTGGCACTTCTGATCCCGTTTCTCCCTGCTCTGCCCCTCTCCCCCAGCGCGGCCCCCTTGCAGTGCCGGACAGAACACGGCTCCAGGGACGGGGGCAGCTCACACAGCTGCTCTGGGCTAAAACGGGACAAACATCCTGAGAAAGGAGCAGTGGCTCTGCCTGGAGACCAGGGAAAGCTCACGGACTCTTCGGCAGCTGCAGAAGCAATTTGGGGAAGGGGGCCCCCCTGGAATTCCCCTCAGAATAAAACCACAATTATTTCTAAACAATGAAATCCAGCCACAAATATATTCTCAACAATATGCAAAAAAATTCCTTATGTTTGAAATCACTTCTTTACCTACCGTGAAGTTGAGTCAGTTCTCAACTTCCATTTGCTCTTTCGGCTGGGAGCCAGCCAGGAGAGCCCAGCCTGGGGGGTGGGAACAAAAGCCTCACCTCAGTCCTGGAGACGCTGATATTCCACACAACACCTTCCCTCCACACTTCCAGGGTTGGGAAGGGAACACCTAAGAAGTTTTGCTGCACACAAAAGTACTTTTCAGATTTGCGGCAGCAGCTGGATTTGAAGATCTTTACCAGCAAACCCAGTATCTCTCTTGACTTTAAGTCCTGTATTTTCCTTTTATCCAGCATTAATGTAACATTTCCATGCTACGGAGCTGTCATGGAGTAAAGCATCACCATCCAAACACTGTTGTACCACAGTCTGCATCCATTTAATTATTTATTAGGCTGGGGAAAGCATCAAATGCTTTGGGGTTGCTGCTCTACTCCATTCATGTTATGCTTTGATTGGACTTTTACAGTTCTTTGACGTAAAAAAAAAGACCAATAAATATGATGCTAAAGACATTTAAAACAAGGATTGCCATTTTGAGTGACTGAGTAAAACTAGGTAAAAATTAGTACATTTTTTGCTGCAGAAGGTAATCAAACATCTTATGCTGGTGCTGTATCGAGGCCCAGAGACCTGATTTTCTTTTGCTGCCACCTTTGCCAAGATCTCTTCCGGAAGGCCTGGAAGCTCCTGTGATGCCTCATGCACCAGCAGGTACCTGAGGTGCTGAGCCAATATGATAATCCTGTATTGCTAAATCCACTGTTTCCCCGAAAAACCTTGAATCACATTCACTTGGCCAAGGACAGCGGATGTTACTTTTTTCAAAACCTGTCACCACCACTCCCAAGTCAGCAAAAAATTGCTGGAGAGAAACAAAACTCCCCCAGGCACTTCCGATGGGAACGTTTGGCCCACTCTCCTTCCTCCCCTCACTTTGTGTGCCTGAAAGTGAACAGTCCAGGAATGAAGGACAAAACGTTTAAAAGTAAAAAAATTGGCCACTGTAAAGCCTAGGAATTTTTGTCCATAAATTAGAATCCAGGCCTCACACAAGTTATTTTGGTGAATAAAAGAACACCCAGAGAAAGTGTAAAAATAGAAGAAAGAACTCTTGATGGGTTAACAGAGTGAAAGATTCCAAGGAAGTTCTATTCTGCTCGTATTGATGGAGTGAGTATCTAGCACTTTATCTCCAGAATGGGCCCAGCACAATCAATGGCTCTCCAGAACTGTCAGCTGCTGCTCATTTACACTTCCATAGTTGCCATCTGCTATTCAGCCCTTTGTGACACAGCCACCAGCCCAGGACCTTTAACCAGCACGGGCAAAACAAAACTACTCGAAGACAGAAATTTTATCCGTGTTCCCAACGGTAAAGGAAAACATTTAATCCAATTATGGTTTCATCACTCCTAGTTTGGGTTACACAGCCAGGAGATTGTGTTGCAGTATCTTCAGCCATCAGCCCTGAATTTCAGGGAGAAATCAAAGATGCTCATTGATATCTTAGGTAAATTAATGAAGACCTGAGAATTCCAAATAAGAAAAAAAAGCTGAATGAGCCTCAGGTGCATGAGTTCCTGAATGCTTCCTATCGTTTTCAAAGTACATTTTATGTATCCTCATGGAAGAAGGAGATGCTTATCTTAGATTAAAAGCAAGTGTCACCAGGAGGATTGCTTTATCCCTTTCAGAGTGTTCTGAAAATTATTTTTTAAATTCATGCTGTCGGTCTGCCATTAGAAATATTTTTTTTTTACATCTGCATATTATCCCTTTGAAATATCTGCTGTATAAAACACAGCACCATCAAAAACTGCAACAGAACTAATTGTTTACACCTAACAGTTCCTGCACCTCTTAAATGTGCCGTGCTGGAATTTCCTCCTTCAGAACTGCTTCCCAACTCCAGCACAGGATGCAGATCCCAGATTTGATCAGAAAAGAAGGGGAGAGATCAAAGATTCCGCAAACTGGATGACAAATATCCAACTGTATGAGTCACTCCCGACAGAATCAGCATGATAATGCTGAGCCCTGTAGCCAGGATTATACCCATGGTGGAAACAATGGGACATATGGGCACAAGGAATATTCCTCTTTCTTTAAAACTGTCTATTGTTTAAGAACAAAGCAAACCACATCCAAATACATCTGGCATCAACATCTAACAGTTTTGCAAGCTGATCCTTCTTTTCAACCCCCCCAAAAAACCTGTACATCCGAGTATCCCATAAATTTTGCTCGAGCACATGATGAGCCTGGACATTTTTAGGAGGAGGAAGTGAACTCCCGCATTGTCCTGCTCACTCCAGGCTGCTCCTCCAAGAGCCAACTGGCCCCATCCCACCTCCCTCATTTCCTTTCATGCGGCCTCGGGCACACTTTCCCTAGGAAAGATGATGGCTGGGAATGGGCTGTTTGTCCCACAAAGGCAAATTCATCCCGGGTGCATCCCATCCCCTGCTTAGATCTG
The DNA here is from genome assembly GCA_013400655.1 of Mystacornis crossleyi. Taxonomy (NCBI): domain Eukaryota; kingdom Metazoa; phylum Chordata; class Aves; order Passeriformes; family Timaliidae; genus Mystacornis; species Mystacornis crossleyi. Next base: position 35,573 of record VYZQ01011338.1, read on the forward strand.
AAGAGTGTCTGGGAAAGAGGGCAGCTGGGAGCTGGCTGAGTTTTGCCCTGGAATGCGATGGAAGAGCTGCATTTAAACCACATTGTCCCTCCCGCTGCCAACAGGAAACGGCTCGTGTGCTGCACTGAGGATTAACAGCGAGCAATACAGGAATATGCTCCCACAGGACGCTGGAGACACCACAAACTATGCATGTGAGCATCCTGGAAATCCAGGGATTGAGAAAATACTGGAGCGCTTCCTTGTTGTCCATGTATTACACCCTGGATGCGATTTCTGACTGAGGGACACCAAATAGGAACCAACCCTAAAATTTCCCCAGAGAAATGAAACATCATTAAATGCACATCAGGTTTGCTTAGGGACAGGCTGTGACAGTCCCCTCACACTGAGAGAAAGTACAGGGCCCACTTAAGGTCCAGTTAGGGCAAGCTGGACACCAATTTCCATTTGTATGTGCTATTTTGAGCAGAAACAAGCCAAAAGGTATGTGAGCAATCTCCTTTCTTCTCAGCCTGCATTTGAATGATTGGTTCCCAGGGTGCAGCTCTTGTCCAAGTATTGACTCGAGCTGAAGAAATGAAGTGGAAATTAATCACTTTGCCATTTTAAACAGCTTTCCTCCAGCTTCCAGGTTTCCCCAGACTCATCCAATAAAAGAGTTTGGGCAGAGCTTGAAGGTTTTCTACATTTCTTCGTGCCTGGTTAAAGCTACAGGTTGTGGTAAGTCCAGAAAGTCCAATTAGGTCACTGCACACACACAAACTGCAGATGTGGAACAAGCTGACACTGGAGAGGCATCTCAGCTCCCACAAATTTTGTGGAGTTGATTCCCGCTGTGACACCATCCAGGCAGCCCGAAAATCTGGGGCTGAGCTTTCCAAACCCGCCAACTTTCTGTGTGTGTGCAATACTACAGCTGCACACACGTTTCTGTCCCAGAAGCCCTGAACAGAAAGAGAAGTGCCCCAAGCTTTGCCTGCAGAGTTTGCATCACAATGAACAATGCAGCTCTGTGTTGGCCACTGTCCACATAATCACAATAAATAAACAGCTTCTAGCGTTAATAACCTTCTGACAACTTACACCACAACAGTTTATAATTTTACCTACTTTAATGCCTCCAAAGCGTCAGAATTCATTCTGCACTAGATTAAATCCAAGAATAAAGTAAATAAAAGATTCCATGGAATGGCAACCACCCCGGACTAGGAGCCCTTTTTCTCTAACCACACTCACAACACTGGAACCCTGAAGTAACAGGCACAGAAAGCTGCTTCTGGACCTCAGAACCACTCGGGTAAGTGCTAAATAACTCATACTTGTGCTCACAGGTCTCTAAGCTTTGCAAGAGTATCATCTTATCAATCAGTCAAAAGGAGTATTTCTAATTATTCCCTGGAACTGCAGCTTTCCAGGCACAAGAAACTCAAGGTGCCAGTCTCAGTTCAGCAGAATTTAATGCTCAACAGGTGTTCAGCAACTTTGGACTCCACCTGAGGATCATTCTGCCATAATGAGATGTATTTAAACGCATCTTTCAGTGCTACTGCAACACCTCCCAGCCCTTGCTGGATGCCAAAGGACAGGCAGATGTCTTCTGCTGCCTTAAACCACATGGGATGAAGGAAAATTCCTTCCATCTCCTCAGAGTGTGCGCTCCTCACTGAGACTCCAAACTGCTTTGCTTTGCTAAGCAGTTGTAAAGCATATTTCAAATAATTATAATCCTGAGGTCTCCTCTAACATTACCACAATGTATATTTATTAAGTTAAAAGCACGCGCTGCTCCCAAACAGTTATTTAACATTCATTGCAGCTTGTCCAAGCAAGCCCTCGATGCTCTGCAACCCTGCTCTTCCCTCAGGGCAGAAATGCTAAGTGTAGTTTGAAACAAGACACTGTTTTGTCCTGATTTTACCCATAAAAGAAATATTTGAAGGATTGGTAATATCTGCCTTTCCCACAACCCTCCTGAAACTGTAAAATCCTACTAGATCTTACATAAAAACAAAGATAAATAAGAAAGAACATAGCTGATGTTAAATTTCTATTTTTCCTAAAATTGTGGAAATCACACTCAAATCCCAACTCTGACTTGCTTCATTGCTACTCCTAACCAGCCCAGGTGAGCTGGTTCACCACCCACCACTGCTCTGCTCCTCAGGGGCGATGGGTTTTTTAATGAAACTTTATCAGAGACTTCCCTGGCCAGTTTGCCCACCTTCCTTCAATAGTTCTTACTCCCCAAAACTATTTCTAGGCAAAATCAGAAGTGCCACAAATAATCACAGGGCTTCTCCAGATGGGGAGAAGGAAACCTCTGGAGTCACATGTCAGGGCTGCCTCTGCAAAGGAATTTGGGAAATCCGGGTTCCACAGAAGTGTCCGGCCATGGGGACACCCACGTTCCCATGTCCCATCCCTCTCCATCATGAGGCAAATCTCAGGTTTAATTTAGACTAAATCAGCAATAAGTATGTGACTTCTTAGGTGCCTTTACTCTCCTGGAGCTGGGTTCAGAAAAGTCCTTTTCTGAAGGGGCTACAGGGGCACACAACCCAAAACATTAAAAAAACCCACAATGAGACAAAATTTAACATCACCTGATTTACCATCATTTGCTGGGAGACTTCTACAGGCAGGCACAGCGATAAATCTTATCTCCAGTGAAAAAGATAAGACCTGCACAGAATTGAAGACCACCAAAACTTGGGGCAATCTAGCTCTAGAGTTTTCTCAAATTTAGTTTCCTTCACTATCAGAGGAGAAATTTGGTTGATAAAAGATAATTTTCTAAATGTAGTGCTTTTAGTCCTCTGTAAAGCAATTAGCTGCGTACAGCTTGGTAAAAATAAACCCATAAAAACAGTTTAGGGGAAAAGAAAACATCTTAAAAGATATGAGAGCTTCAATCCATTGTTTCTATTCAATGGATAGAATGATGAGTGAGGTCTGAATCCCAGCAGGCTAAGAAGTATGTTTACTGAAGGGGGAAAAGGGAATAATGCAGGACTTGTCAGTCTGGCCAAGAGAGGTAAAATGAAGCAATGCCGTAAGATGACACTGGGCCAACTGCAGCTGAAATATGGAACCTTTCTAAAAATGTGAGGAGATTATTAGTTGTTTAAAAAAAACCCCAAAAACCAAAAAAAACAAGAAACAACCAAACCAACACAGTGAAATCTCTGTCTTGGTATCTTTAAATAAAGGCATTTCTGAAAGACACACTTGTCCAGGTTACTAATTTCAATAGAGGTCAAAACTTCACGCACAAGCCTGATTTAAAAGTGCACCATTTACAAGGTATTAGAGTGGGTGGTCCTGTTGCCAGAAAGATAAAAAGAGACTCTCAGAACTGCAGCAAACTCAGAGACAGCCAGAAATGGGATTATGCCTTTTAATGGTGTTCTACCACCGGGCTAAATCAGTGGTGTAACATGAAGCCACATCCTCACTCGGTCCCGGAACGCTTCCTTTTGTTTTACATTTGCTGGCCCAGAGAGCTGTGATTACTGGAAGCAAGGAGTTAAACTAAATATCTGATGTTCCACTTTCTTTAAAAGCCCCCCAAAAGTAGCAAATAGATATTTAGTAAGCAGACTGCAGTCACTGCAAGCTGAAAAGTCACTTTACGAGCAACCCTGTCCAAAATGCTTTTACAGTCCAAAGAAGCAGCAACCCCGCTGTTAAATAGATCTGCTATGAAGAGTGAAAAATAAAATTAAAGCAATATTACTGCAGGGAAAGCATGTCTCAGAAATACATAGATGTGACAACAGCTGAGGCAGCGCCACAGCTCTGCCCAAGCAGCTGCAGATCCCAGGAAGGGAATTACAGGGTTAAACTCAGACATGTGATCAGTTCCACTGACTTACAGGAGGCTCAATCTGGCAAAATTCTTCAGAACATGCAGGACTTCGAGAACGTGTGAATGTGCTTGGAGCACTATTACACATCCTAAGGCTGCAGGGGCAAAGGAGCTTCCTCCAGCTCTCCATGGACACAGGGGTAGCCACGGGAAGCTTTGCAGAACCGAGTTCGTGGAAATCATAATTTTAAAAAGGAGTTCTTAAGGTGGGGAAGGTGATAAAAAATCCCCAAACAGAGTGCAAAATCCCCAACGAAATTTCAGGGTTTGTGTTTAGAGAGAAATCGTCACCACACACCCCCTTCCCCCACAGAAAAAATAAAGACAAAAACCACGAAGGGAAGGAAGGAAAAACCTCACGATTTTTTAAGTTTGTTTTAGGCCTACTGCAGCAACGGCTTCACTTGGCTTTTATCTGCTTCTGTGGTGTTCTCCAGACCCGGACTGTAAAAAAAGCAAAGTGCTCCACACACAAACAGCAGAGGGTTTTACAGAGCAGAGTCCTTTGTTACTGATGGAAATTAGAGACAGGTGTTGATCCCAGAAGGGACAGTAATTGCCAAGCACAGAGAGAACCTGGGAAGCAGAAATACCAGAGGCCCTGAGCCTTTATTACCAAGATAGCTGTAAACTCCTGCCCCAGGCAGAAACCAGACCAGTCCGTGAGAAACTCGGCTCTGGTGATGACTCTGCTTCACACACACACATTGGAATAAACACTTCCAGATATCACGTCTCGAAGCACACCAGTACTGTTATTCATTATTTGCTAAGAGATGACAGAAAGCAAAGTATCATCAACAAAAGAATAGAAAACTCCACAGCTCCCCGCCCCGAATCCTTAGCCTGGCTTTGCACAGCTCCCTCCAGGGTGCAAGTCCAGGCTGTTTTTCCTCTCTGCCTTTCCAAGAGAATAAATGAACAAGTTGAACAGCTTGTGATATTTGCATGACTGGAGCGAGAGCACTGGAACAGTTTGAACAGCCAAAGTCTGAAGAGTTTGCAAGGAGTAAAAAGCAGTTAGTGGCAAAGTCCTCTGAACACCCTCACCTTGCTGGAGTTACAACAAGTATTATTATTAAATCTGTAATGACAGGCACTTTCATTTCCACAGTAGGCTCTTTCTACTTATTTCCAGCTTAGAGATAATCCCACTTTTATTAGGTGCTGATCTATCATTTTATGTATTGCAGAGGAAGAACCCAAATGCCAGAGAATTAGAGGTTTTAGCTGAAATAATTTCATGAGTGGCTTTAGTGAAGGCAAAAAGACAAGGAAAGTAATGCTACATTGATTGGAGCTGCATATGGACACCACCACCCGATGGCAACAATACGTTAAAATTAGACAAGAGTCTTTTGGTGTAAATTAAAGGAAAAACATTTTAAGGAGTGTATTTTCAGTACACTCCAGGCATCATTCCTGTCACTGTGACATTTGCACGTCCATGTTCTGAAATATTCTCATCTCTGACAAAACCTGAGGTGCTGCAGCTGATTTTCAGTAAAAAAAGAGTGCCATAAAGTTATAGGATTTCACATCTACATTGTCCAACACATCTGGGTAGATTATTGCATATGGGGAGGAAGGTTAGGCAACTGCCAGGTAATGTTGCCTCTTGTTCAATAATTATCTGTGTGCAAGGAGTGCCCGAATTGCAGAGCCAGACTCGTTAAGAAGATGGAGCAGGATTTCATTTACTCGTTGCACAAGGGTCACTCAGCTTCTCACGTTCCACACGGTGCCAAATCCCTGCCGAGTCCAGCTACACCCAGTCAGTTTGGCGTCCACATTTGACTTTGTTGTAACACCTTGCTCCAGCACAGAAATGCTTTCAACACTCAGGAAAAGTGCCAGACTAAGGGTAATGCAAGAGCTCAAGTTCTTCATTAAAGGACAGGGCCACTAACGGGCCACTCACCTTACACAATAAACAGCATTTAGTGTTTTCTTTGAAGGGGACATCAAAAGGCATCTGAGTTTGCATCTTCAGTGCTTGTCACCTTCAACACAGTCCCCAAACGACCAACTGCAGCGGCCTTTTGCATGTGGTTAGGTGCCTATTCACCATGAAATCATGACAAACCGATTTGCTGCTGAAGCCACAAACTTGTATTGAACAATCCCTGGTAGCGATGGTGACAGGAAACTGCCAGTCACTGGCGTGGGATGTGAGAAAACAAACCCCTTCAGCACAGTCACACTCTTCAAAGACAAGTGGTTCACCAGTGAGTAACATTCCTGCAGTGGTTTGTAGGTAACAAGAGCTACACTCATTGAAGTGGAAACCGTAAATAAAATTATGTTAGTGATGTATCATTATCATAACATGTAGAGATATGACAGTATAAAAGTACGAGGAAATCAGACAATCCAGGGCTGTCACTTCTGTTACACGCCAATGAGACTCAGCAGCACAGCCAGAGATGGATGCCCGGTCCAAATCCACGCTGCCATTTACTGGCATATGAAGAAAATATTTGGGTTTAAAGTAAAAGATAAAAAATTATTGACAAATAAAAGCAGGGGTTATTTCTATCTCAATTTCCACCAACATAATGCCCCTTGCTACACCAAGCTGCATCTGCCAGCCCACTGCACACATTCACAGCGGTGTTTGGCTTCTTCAGCCTGGGAAAAACTTCATTTAAAACTTCCCAAAAGAAACCCCAAGGTGCAGTTTCATCCCTGAGAGCTGCTGAGCAGCACACATGCTCATGGTTTCCTTCCTCACCTTCTTCAGGCCTGAAAACTACTGCAGGAGATATAAATATAGACAAATTTTAAACACTTGACTGGCTCTCTCTCCTCCGCTCTTTTGTGCCAGGAGACATCAGAAAACTAAGCTGGAGAAAGGTTATCCTATGGGCAAGGCTGTACACTGAATTCCCAGAGGATTGCCAACTTCACATTAGGCAGCACTCCTCAGTCCCCCGATAACCATAAAACAAACTGCATCAGCTTTTGTGAAGCACAAGACTTGCTTGTCTTCTGTTTATTCTAAAACATGTTTATTCTAAAGAGGGTAAGTACCTTAGAGTAACAACCTCACTTGATGAAAAAAACCCAAATTAATTAAAAAATATCCTGCAAGCTGGCACTGGCTCCCACTTGACATGAGGTGCAATTTTTAACCAACAGGAATAATTTACTGAATCACTGGTAGAAAAGTTATGGGCTGTGTTTTGAAATAATCCTCGTCTTCTAAAAATAATTCTTGGGTGATTTAATTTATAGCAATACATTACATGTGCAGTTACACTGGACCAACTTTCAGTCACCTTTTGACAACACTCAACTCTCAAATAGGCCTAGAAAAATACCCTTCAGAGCTCCAAGTGGCACAGGGACTGCAAAGCAAAATTCAGGATGAAATGTGATAGGATTTGTAAAACCAAGAGGTGATCCTAAAGCTAAAAGTGTGACCAACTCTTCTGTGCTTCCCTAGTTCCTCTCTCACAGTGATGTAAATTCAGAGAAGCTCTGCACATGCAAAAATGATGGCCCTGAAGTCACACAGGTGAAAAATATGTGACAGTGAACTAATAACAAAAAATCACCCCCCCACTCAGGCTTCAAACCGAAGAACCTATGGCTGGATTGTTTTACACATTCACACTGAGTAATGCTCTTTGCTTTCAAAACAAAGAACGTTTGTTCCTTTCCTCGCCCTCCCAGTAACCATCTTTCCCTGCTGTTTAATGTTCTTAGCCACAGCACAAGGGAGAAAAATAATATTTAAACAAAAAACCCACCCCAACCCCTAAACAAATAAACAAAGAGAAGCACATACAGGAGAATGCAAGTCACAAAGGCACAAATGAGCCCAGAGGCTCCAGGCAGCTGCAGCTCAGGGAACAACTTCAGCAGGGCCACCCAGCACCAGGGCCCTTCCCAGGAGGGGGAAGGAATGTCATATCCCTGCCCACCAGCTACTTCCTGTGGAATTCCCTCTCCCTGCTTTTATGCCCCTAAAGCAACTGTGATCAGCACTGCTAGAGCTGACTGGAAAATCATTATCCCATTATTTTATTTATGTGAGCATATGTAACGCTAAACAAGTGTTTTGTTCCAGTGGTAATAGACCATTAACATTTTTTAATGAAGTTACAATACTTTTTTTTTTCATAGAATGATTAATTAAATACCACGTTCCAACTGAAGCTAATTCTATGGGATACAAATTTTTATGTATATATTAAAAAACCTAAATATACACATACACATATAACAAAATACAAAATTGTCCTAAAACTTTTAATGGCCTCTCTCCAGTCCTAAACTTCCTGCTCTCCTCTCTTTTACTGAAGAGACTGTCAAATGCACATGAGCAATGGCTTCAAGCACAAACAGATCTTTAACTATCGGATAAATTGGAAACATAAAAAGTTTGAACACAAAGTCAAAAGCCAAACTAATAACAGTGCTCATTAGCTCTACCTCCCACCTTTCCTCTTTCTTCTGGAATAGCTGGTCTGGCAGTAGAGCAGAAACTCTGAAATGCCACCCTAAAAATAGAAAGCAAGAAAAGAGGAAAAAAAAAAAAGGGAGGGGGGAACAGGAACTGAGAGAATAAGCAGAGTGAGAAGCTCTGTAATACAAAACTGTCTCCAGCTTCAATGTCATCAGCCAATCATAATCCAATAAATGCTTTTTCTTTCGAAAATCAGAACACTCAAATGGCTATTTTTATTCCTGTTTAGAAGCAGTTCTCTCAACAGGGCCTTCAAACCAGCAGAGTCTGGCATGCAATGCAGGGACTTCCAGGACCCCATTTCAGGCCACCATTTCCAACACCTTCCCTGGGTCCATGGGTTCATTTGTGTCTGGCACCAACTTTGTTTTATACCACAAACCCCATTAGGGAACAAATGGAGAAGTAAAGGGAGGAAACAGAGGGGATGTTCATAAAAAAAAATATTCTTTCAACCCTATTTAAGGGTGCTCCCTTCATGAATTTCTATCCATCCAAATGGATACTCTGTTCTTCCAATATCCTAATACAGGTATTTTCCACATGCAGCCACCAGGAACTGCAATAGGGATAGGTTTGAATTAAAGCTGGTTCTTGAGTCACTCAGGCACACCAAAGAGAATTGCTGGGAACTCTAAGGTACTGAAGATCATGGCAGAAAGGCTCCATATGCATCCTAAGTCTGGAAAATATGGGCATAAAATGAAATAGCATCTCTTGAGGTGCATCCTCAGCACTTTCTTACTTCCTTTGTGTGGAAAAGCTGGGAATGCCTCACCAGTGGAAGTGTTCCAAGAAGGTTGGAGGGTGCTTTGAGTAACCTGGCTAAGTAAAAGATGTCCCTGGACATTCAGGTAGCTGGACAAGATGAGGCTGGAAGTTCCCTTCCAATCCACACCATCCTGAGTCTATGATTCTAAAATGCTAGAGGCTTCTTCTTCTATTTAACTTAAAATTAGTTTTATGAATATAAAATCCACGTTACAAATTATTGGTACAACACAGAGAGAGCAGCTTTTGAACGGATTGCTGTTTTCCATCCAGAGCACAGGAAGATGCCACTTCAATCTGAGTATGGAAAACTGCAGCAGGCCTGAGGATGCCTGCACCAAAGTGCCCTTTTGCCCCCATCAGCCTCAGGTAAAACAACCCCATTCTCAGGACTTCACTCTCCCCATCAGAAGAAGAGGGTAAAAATCTTTCTGCTACAAAGGATTTAAGATCAGAATTCTGGTATAAAATGAGAGGCCACAAACACTCCCCCTTCAAAAGCACACTGGGCCTTCAACATAATGAAAAGGTCTTTAAAAGGACTCAATGAATATTGTATAGTAAAGATTTATTATTATTATTTTTAAATGGGAGTAGCTGCCAGCATTGGAGCTTAATTGTTCTCCCTCAAGGAAAGTAACCATGCAAAACACACAGGGAAGAATCCAGAGGCTGTTTTGCTCTCAACATATCTAAGTAACCGTGATCTCAGAGATTACTTCTCCATCCTTAATTTTAGCGAGGAGATACATTAAATACCCTGTTTCCCACAGCAAGGCTTCAAATTCATCTTGCTTCAATAGCTTTAAAAAGAGCACTTATTTCAAACTTGTAAATGATTTAAAAGAGAACGTTTAATTAATAATGTTGTTTCCAGCCAGATGGCCAGCTATTAGTTTTCAGTCATCTCTTTCAGAACAATTCCCCACAAGTCTTCAGATGCAAAGGAGCTTTGAAGCAAGTAGATGTGAGTGTTCAACACTCTCAGAGGCTGCCAAAACATTCAGTAAAAGACACAGCTATAGGTACAGAAATTGCATTTTTCCAAGTGGTTTTGCTGCAGGTCATGGTTGTAAAAGTCCACTAGCAACAGACACACATTTCTTTCATTTACCATCCTGTATTTGGATGGCATTAAATTCACATATGGCTATAAAATATTACTTAACTGAAAACATGAGGCTACATGTATAGAGTTTCCCCTGGACTTGTGCTAACAGACCTCAGACTGGAGCTCAGGAGCAGAGCACAGTGGTATGATGTGATTCAACCAGTCAAAATATTCCATGTGTACAGGAGGCACTGCTACAGAGATGAATAGATAAATATTATGCAAACCCAGCCAAGGTTTACCACTAAACATCTATGGAATTCTAATATTCTCACTGACGTAGCATCTATATATTTTCAAAGAGAGTTTCCAACAAAAATTAAAACTGCTTTCTTAGTAGAAATGAGCTGCTGAGCAGCAACAGAAAGCTTTTTAAGCATCGACGTAATGGGGTTTGCAACAGGTTTTTAAAATCTTAGGATTTTAAGAGCTTTCCCAAGTGTAATTAAAACCTCTGACAGGCAAGGACTGTATTTGGGAGGTAGTTAAGGTACAAGCAGGGTGCAATGTGTACCTCACAGTTACATGGTGGTGTTGAACAAACCATGATGTTTTCAGCCTTCCCTAACCACAATGTGCATTCATTATGCAGCAATCCACAAGTGAAAACCCGTCTTTATTCAGTTATGATTGGCAAAAACAAAGATGCAATTGCAATTCCATACCTGAACTTTCAGCCTGTAGTTCTCCCAACCAAGCAAAACCAGGCTTGGGAAAAAGCTCCAGTGATCAGCTGTCTACCTACACACGAGTTATTTATGGCATCTAATTCAGAGCAAAGCTCAACTCAGTTTGCAGAGTGCCAGCAGACTTTTATTGGCAACAGAAACCAGCTAGAAAGTTGTATGAGCTTCAGTAAGTGGATAGTAACTATCTGCTCTTTAAAATTTGCCATTTAGCTGTGTAAAGCTTCATTCTACCACAGTGGTTTCTAATCTTCTGATTTGCACTTTCCACCATTCTTCTGCAAAAAATGGATGTTAAAAAAAGAAAAAAAGACAATTTTGAGTGGAAAACAAGGACATGAAACAGGCCAGTAGTACAGATCTGACTGATGGTGAAGCTTATACTGAGTAAGTCAAGGAAATTTAGGCCCAAGAAGCAGATATGGAGAAAAATTAGCTAACTCATCTGTAAGTTTGCCCATCCCAAGCCTGTGGAACTCTTACACGGTCATTAATCCAGCATCTCCAGTGCCCACTGGAATTTTGCTTGAAGGTTCCAGGCCAACATCAATAACTATTCCAGATTTTTTATCCCACAGGCTGCCGAATGTTGGGAAGGCAGGGATAGATGTCATTAGCAGGCCTTGTGCTCTTGAGTTCAAGGCCCGGAATTGTGGTGGGCTTTATCTAGGAAACATTCCTCCTTCCTGTGCTTGTGTAGCCGTGGGGCAGGGAAGGGGCACACTGGAATAAGGGCTTCACCATGGTTTGAAAGCTGGTTAAAATGGTCAAAAAAAGAAAGAAAAACAATCACAGAACAGCCCAATGCTGCCTTCTGCCCAGGCATAGGATCATCCACTCCAAAGCTACCTCAGCTACAGATGTGGAGGGTCTCTGCCCAGCCTCACCAGTGCCCATTAGCAAACCTTCGAGGAGAATGAGTGAACTCCTCTAAAATGTAAATGTCTTGCAGAGAAGTATCACTTTCATCAAACTTCCAGCTAAACTCTGCCTGGCTTCCTGCCGGACTTCCAGCCCAGGCCTGACAAGTCCAATCTTCCAGGGGCTGGAGCCCCCAGGTCTCTTAGGCTCTGCTGGGCAGGCTTCAAATCCTGCAAAGAATAACCCACAGAAGCCACCAAATCGCTGAATTTAAAAGAGAAAAGTGGACAATATTCAACCTACAAACACCTCTCTCCCCTGTTTTCAGTTCACTGCTTTCCTGTGCTGGTCTGACTCTCCCTTCACTTGCCTGTAAATTTACTGAAATCCATGTAACTACACAAACACAAAAAGAGTGGGGAAAGCCTCCATACTCCAGCTGCTTATTAGCTTTTCTTTTAGACTGACTCCTTTTTCAACACTGATAGATTTTTTCAGGTACTGTTACACATGGGCTACAAACTAGTTCTGCATCTGAGTCCAGGGGAACAACAATTTGTTCAACAAATAATAAGGACCTTTCTGTACAGTTCCATATGTATGGAAACCACACACTTTGTATCCCTATGAAAAAGCCCCACACCTGGTCTGTCCGAGAATAACAAAATTAAAGGTGCTTGTAGTTGGGTCTTTGTCTTCCCACACAGCAACACTGAAAATCCAGTTAATGGAAGGAAAGGAAATTTGGGGAAAAAAGAATTCTCCAGCTGTTAAGTAGATAAAGCAACAACAGTCACACATTCAACACAGAAACAGAGGCATTCTCACGTGCCACAGATGTCTTCCTCTCAGCCCAATATTTTTGTGACCCTTAACTGTTCTACATCTGTGAAGAGTAAGTGAATTTCTCTTTTCATGTTCAAGCAACCAGAACAGGAAGGACAAAGTTTCTCCTCTTTTGTTGTGAAAAAGGAGTCGGTGTCAGCATCCATTATTCAACCACTGCTGGCTGCAGCTTCACCACAAAGGAGGAAATTTCTGTTTTGACTTCCTTTTTAAAAAAAGATCGAGTTATGGTTAATGAACGTCACCATTTCAGAGATAAACTCTGACCTTTCCTATGATGCAATTTGTAAGGAAAATTTACTGACACCTCAACTGCAAATGATAAAGTGAGGTAAGGAGGGTTCACCTACTACTTTCACCCTGAGAACCCTGAGGCCTGGAGAAAGTAAGAATCCCAGGGAGAGGATCAATCTCCTGACACATCACCAATGCAATCCTCTCTCCAGGATACACACCCCTTGCTTTCCATAAGCTGATCCTTATTCCTGCGGGGCTGGAAAAGCAGATGGTCCCATTGTGGGGTCAGGAACACAGCCCACCTGTGCAGGTGCTCCAGGACCAGGAGGGCACACACAGAGCACAGCTGTACCACCTGAAACGTGCCACCTCCTTGCCCTCATAACCCCAGTGCCAAACAGCAAGGGAGCTGTGAAGGTTATTTCTTGTGACCTACAACATTTATCAGGATCGCCTCTTCACCTTTCCTAGACTCACACAGGTTACATTTCTCACAAGTAGGTTTTACTGGAGTCTCAAGCACATTCTTTCACGAGGCTCACCAGTTAGAGATGTAATTCCATGTTTTCCACAGTAGCAGCAGCTGCTAATGTCAGAAGTCTCTGCAGCACACACAAAAACCTCCCTTGCTGCTGAAGGAACAAACCTGGGTACCTGGAACAGTGTGGCTACAGCAGCTTAGGTTTCCTTAGCTAACAAAGATTTCCTGCTGGAATTCAGATGATTCCTGGGTGATCCTTTAAAAAGCAGGGTGTTATTTCTTCCCTGGCTGGGCTCTTGTGAAGACAAGGGTTTTATTTAGTTGGGTTTTTAACAGAGCTGCTATTACTATGGAGGAATAGTTTATTTCCACTCTCATTTGTGGGCTCTGAGGAGCTGAGTCTTTAAGACAGAAAAAAAAAAGACCCGGGCTTTCTGTTGTTTCTACAGAGCCACAGTACCTGGAGTAGTCAAACTTCCCTAAGGACAAGTCCCCCCAGTCTGGCGGCAAAGAGATGCAGCAAATGAGGATCAGGTCTAAAAGGCTTCAAAACACCTTTAAAAGCAGCATTACTGCAACAATCCACACATTATTGGCTCCTCAATTACACAAAGTTGGGCTGCAATGCCAAGAGCTCAATTATCACCAATTCCAAAAGGAATTTGCAAACATCTGCTGGACCTGGTGGGGTCACCCTGTGGAACTGCAGTATCTGGACAAGAACCTCTGCCCTGGCTTTATTTCCCTCGCTCCTGTCCCTTCGTTCTCTGCCAGTCAGCACAGGCAGCTCGGGACTGGAAAAGAGTTTTTACACAACACATCAAGCAGACAAGGACAAAAGTTAATTAGGACTATTCATAAGCCTGGCTGGAGGAGTGCTGCATTCCATCTCTGAAAATTTAATTGCACTCAGTAGAGGAAAGGTAAAACACAGTAATAATAAAAAAACAACCCAAACAACAGAAAGAGATAATTTGGGAATAAAAACTGATTTCAATTTAATTCAAGCACTTGTTGGCCCTATTTATTTCATCAAGTAGTTCATGCAGGATAATGGCATTACTGTGCATGTAACAGCATTAGAAGTTCCTAATAAATTAACAAGTGAAAATTAATGGCTGCTCAGTCCATTAAATCTTGTTAATTTTATTTTTGTTGTAATAATACAGCAATCACAAGTTTACATTATTAAACCAATATTTATTAGAAGAACTCATTTTAATTGGATCCCTGATGTGATAATCCTATACAGTGTGTATTTCTTTATTTCATCAATTTTTTGCATTTATTTCTCATTATATTTAAATGACTGCAATATTCAGGGTCTTTTCCTAATACTATGAAAGTTAAGCAACCATTTTAAACATGTTATTTCACACAGATTCAACACTTACTACACAATATAATGAGAACATCATGAGTCCTTTCAGAAGCTATTTTAACTCTTAGTCTCTTGAGAAAGGGGAGAAGAATAAAAGGCAGAGATATGAATATTTGAAAGCATCTTAACAAATGGTAAAATCCATTTTTTCCCCTTAGCCCCTCAATGTCCTAGATAAACGTTCTGGTTGTTTTTCAAGACAAGAGGTGTTTTACCATGGTTTTAATGCAATGTGTGAGCTAGCCTGCACAACTCAGGTAAACAAATAAATATATATATTGACAAAAGGATTTCAACTGTAGTGACTGCTGACAGAGAAATGACAAAATTGAGGAGACACCTTAATAAAGGGCCAGGTCTATTGTGCTATTCCAGCAGCAACTCCTTTGAGGGGAGGGACTGCAGTGCTGAACCATAACTCCTCCCCAGTCTCCCTCCTCTCCCAGTTCCTTGTCTCTGCCACAATAACTGAGTGTGTAGTTGCTCCCTAACTGGTTGTACCAACATTATTGCTCGAGCCCGACAGCAGTGCTTTGTTTTTGGGAATGCCATGGTGTGGAATACAACAACTCCACACACACTATCCAGGCTGATGTAAGAGGCAGGAACAAGTGCAAGGGTGGGGAGCAAAAGCTGCAGGGAGCAAAAACCTGTGCCCAGAGAAGGGGGTTTGACCTCTGGGGAGATGGCACAGAGGGAGATGAGAAATGCACTGATGGACAAGCAGGACTGCAGGCAGAAAGTCACGGAATCACACAGAAAAAGCTGAGTTGGAAGGGACCCACGAGGATCACGAAGTCCAACTCCTGGCCCTGCACAGGACCATCCCCAAGAGCCACACCCTGTGCCCATGGGTGTTGTCCAAACACTCCTTGAGCTCTGTCAGGCTCAAGCTCATGTGGACTCACCGTATTTTCACCTTCAGACCTGACCTGCAAAGTCCCACAGAGGCCACAACAGCTGGTCTGTGGAGCAGCCCTCAGTGCCACAGCTGATGAGGGCACTGCAGCAGCACAAAGGTTGGGACAGGGCTGTAAAACCTGCCCATAAAGCTCGGGCAGGACAGAGGTCACTGACATGGGTTTGCAGCAGGCAAATCCCAGCAGGATGGAGCTAAGCAGGGAGATGGCAGCCAGCAGGTGTTTGCACACAGGGACAGGACTGTAACCACCACTGCACACCAAGGCTATGCCTCTGCAGACAAGCTCAAACAAGGCCATGAAATATTACAGCTCCTCACACACACGGAAAAACTGAAAACAAACTAGTTTGAAACTGGCATTAAAGATATATATAAAATTGCACATGGACACACAAAACTGTGACTGGTCCTTTGCTTATTACTGCAACCAGATGGGCACCAATCCCAAAAGAAGAGCACGGAACCAGAGAATATCCCAAGCTGGGCAGGACCCAGAAGGAGCAAGTCCAACAACCCCAAAAATCACACCATGGTGTGAAACCACAACATCCTTCAAGGTCTTGCAGACAGCCTCTGCCACTTAACGTACTCACAGTTTTCATATTTTCCTGGTATCACCTCAAACCTAGGAATTCCTGTAAATACTGTGTGGTCAACTACCAACACAACAGAAGCTGTGCTCACACCCAAGATACTCCTGAAAGACTAACGCATTATGTTCCTTATGTATTATCCCCGTTTTCCCCACCAAAATGTAAATCATTTAAGGAACACCTTGTTCAGTGGCTTTTAAGAAGCAAATGTGCCATTTTTCTATTTCATTTGGTACATTCTAGCTTTGTCAGATGAGTTCCACAAGAAATAACACCCACCTCTCTCCAAAACGATTTTCTAAATTAAAAAACCCCCACCACTTAAAAGGTGTTCCTTACATACAGGAATCCTGGCTCCCCTAAAACCGCTGGTGATACCAAAACAAATACAGTAATGAGTTCAAAAGAAAAATGTGCATATGAAAATGTATTACAAAATGTCATGAGATTTATGTTTTCCTGTGTCTAGCACCACTAAAGCTTTTGAAACAAAGCATTTACTATCTCATGTAGCAAGACTATAGATACTGCACAGCTTTTAGGAATTAGTGAGTGCCTGTTACACGGTCTGTTTTCTGCAAATCAGACCCTCTAAAGGTAGATTTACATACTCATCGCAGTTCAGACTAACACATTTCATTTCTAGGGCAAATGCTGCTGGTTTCTCTGGTGCACAAAATGTCCTCTCTTCTGCTCCGAACAGTGTTAGAAACTCATTTTTTGCAGGTTTGCATGAATGTCAGATGTAGATGACATTCTTGTTACATTTTTGGGTCTCAGAAGGGAATAGAGCTACCAAAAATACAAAAATTCTGCAAGCAGCCGGAGCAGATCTTTGCCTGCTCACAGAGCAAACCAGAGAGGCCATGAACACCCATCTGGCTGTGCTGAGCAGGTACTAATGGCACACTTGCCCTCAGGTTGGTCTGAAAAGTGATAAGAATGCTCATCCTGAAAGATGGACTTTGAAGATAATGCAACTGTGACAAAGGATGCATTTTAATGGACAGAAGAATGTGTTTTCAACTTTATCACCCAATACAGAATGAAAAAACGTTTCTGCCAGGCAGACCCACGACTCACTAGCTCTAACACCAAAAGCCACCAGCTCAGGGGCACAGAGGTTTATAAAGGAAGGTCCTGCTGAGGCAGGATGGGCTTTGGCAGCTGTGCCCAGAGGAGAGGGAAGGAAGATCCTCTAAAGGAGCCATCCTGAGCAGCACCAGCACCACGAGAAACCAGTAGATGGTCTGAGACCAGAGAGTTTTTCAGGTGGAAATTACTTCCTCCTCCAGCAGTAAAAACAAGAAGAAAAAATCCTTCTTGCCAGGAGAGTCACACTGAAATCCTTGAAGGCCTCTCCAGCCTTTTGCTGTCTGCCACAACAGAAAACCTGGGGCCTGAGGTGTCTGTCACACCACCTTCGAAGTGGAGCACTTGGAAAAGTAATGCATGCTGAGCAAATACACAAGCAAATAAACTAATCCTTGTTTACTAATCTGTCAGGAGATAGTGTGTGGTACATATTTCCAGATCCCAGCAGATAAACATGACAGCAGGAATACATTTGTTATTCTAATTCCTTAGCCCTACAACAAAACAAATTTTTTTTTCCTGTCCTTTCTTCAATGCATCCCACCTGATCAGACCAGGAATTTGCTGTGTAGCCCTTATTCCCACAAGCAACATTTCTGCAAAGCTCGAGCCCTTTTCTATGTGAAACCTGCTCTGTCTCATGGATACAATAGCTAATTTTGGACTTACCCTGCTCCTGCTGGGCCAGAGTCATCACTGGCATGGCTCCACTGTAATTCAGTCTACTGATGCATTACAGACAATGCACAACATGAGCTAATCCTTAATGATGCTTTTCCCCTCTTTCTCCCCCCCCATATTATTTGAGTAAATAGTAAAATGACATATGTAAAAATTATTAAATGAAAAAAAAAACCCAAACCGCAAACTAAAACCATGATAAAATTGTCTTGCAAACACTAATTTCAGATGACACAGTAATCAGATTCACAGATACATTAGGACAAGCAGTGCAGCCCAGAGGAAAAGGCACAGCTCTTAAAGTCACAAGGCCTAGTTAGAGCTCCAGCTCTGCACTGACTTCAGGGAGACTGTTCCATCTCCCACACCATTTCCCAACCTCTGATACACAGATAGTAACATCTCAGCACAGGCTAGCCTAACCACGCTAATTTCTAAACAAAAATAAAAGTACAAATGAAGTTGCGTTTAAAAACTAATGCCAAGGTATAAGGGACTCCCATCAAAACAGGTTGATGCCTCCCCCATACCGAGGCTTAAGATCTGCAGCATCCAGGCTCAGTGTCATAAATTACCATGAAACGTTTTAATTTCTGCACAGATTTTCTTTAACAGAGGAGGAACAGACTTTCAGTAGGAGCAGCCAGGACAATCTCTGAGGTGAGAATATTCATGACTTGTGGTATCTGTGTTATTTATTTTCAACCTTTAATTTTTTTTTTTTAATAAAGCATTGTATTTGGCCCAACTCTTTTCTTCCTTTAAATCATAAAATATCAAAACCTTCCTTATCTAAACCACCTTGTTAGAAGTCACAGAAGTTCCACGGGACTTCATGCTCTGCTCCCTAACGGGTCAGCATCACTCAGACACAATACCCAGGTCACAGCAGCAGGGCTGCTCCAGCAATTTTCTTCTTTTGAAATGGTAAATATTTCAGGGAAGTGTTTTAAACACGGAATTACCTACGTGGAAAGCATGCTGCTTACCAAGAATTTTTAAAATACAGGTTTTAAGACATTTATTTGTATTGTGTGGTGGCTACAGGTTTTGATTTCTGCTTCAAGTAGAAGCCGGAGCAACTCTAACAAAGGCTGAGACCTCTCATTTGCATTAGTGGCCAAAATCTTAGCCCCAGTCAGTCACCACCAAAAAAGATAAGGAGACTTGATTTTTCTTTTTAAAAAAACACTGCAGTTGTTGGAGGAAAATTTTAGGAGTTCCAAACATCTACATTTCTAAGCTACTTGTTTCACTTTTTCATGCAACAGATGCTGCTTTGTATCAGCTCCTGCATATTAAATCATTCTGACAACCAAGAAAGCATACATTTGTTTGTGCCAGAGAGAAGCATGAATACACACACACACACAGATATCTTCTCACGCAGAAGCATACAATTATGCAGCATTCAAATATTTGGGATGAACTTTGGCCTTTGCTTTAAAAAAAAAAAAAAAAGTACTCTCAAGCAACAATCAGGAACAGACCCAGCAGTCATCCGGCTAAGCTCACAGAAATCAACAATCTGCAGCAATAAAACACCACTTGTGGGCAGCCATTTGAAAGTTACTTGGAAAATTATTCTTAGATGGGATAGTTTTATACACGTCTTTTATGATTTATGATAGCCCTATGGATTGAGCTCGGAACGGACACTAAAAATAAAATCTATGTTCATTCAAAAAATGGAGGAAAAAATCAGTTATATTTACCCTGACACGTGTGGGGTTTTTTTTCGTGCACTCCAAACAATCTCCTTCAGCTCTGCCATTTGCATTCCCGATTTAAAAAGTAATTCGAAAACATCAGCAAAGCAGGGCTCTAAATCATCCATTCAGAGGAGTAATATGGAAGAAGCCAAACAACCCAAACAAAACCGTTTTCCTGACACATTAATCACAAGAAAATCTTAATGCAACAGCACTCGAGAACACGCTGAAACTTTTGACAATGAGAGCACTCTCAGTGAGTGGAAGTAATCCACAGCGCTTCCAACTTTTTTTCTTTTTTATAAGCTCGGCTCGAGACATATTTTCTCCACTACGTTTTCTCTCTCGTTACTAGAGAGTAATTCAGTTCCGTAGCCAGTTACGGGGCTTTTCCTAACTAGATAAGGGGCAGGCAGAGAGGACCAACACCGCACCAAGTGCGGCAGGGCCGGGAAGCAAAACAAGCACTGTCCCGGCCGTGCCGGAGCTCGGGGGTCGCTGGGGGTCCCTTTGCTGCTCGGGCCCCTCCGCACCCCGCAGGGCCCCGGGAGCCGCGCCCTCCGCACCCCGGTACCTGGGGATGGTGATGCACTTGGTGTTGATGTTTTGCGTGGTGATCGCCTTCTCCAGCTCGTCCAGCTGCCCCGTCTTCTTCAGCTTCTTCACCAGGCTCTTCACCGCCTTCTCGCACCATTTCTCCTCCTGCCCGTTCTGCTCGCCTTTCTTCCACCCCAGGAGCCGCTTGACGATGGGGGGAGTGAAGGGCAGGATGGAGGACATGCTGGCTGTGCCGGCAGCGCCCGCCGCCGGCTCCGCGCTCTACCCGCCGCCCCCCGCGCTCGCCCCGCCGCGGCCGCCGCC
>VYZQ01011340.1:20050-39688 GCA_013400655.1 Mystacornis crossleyi
TTATAAATCAACAGAAGAGTCTATAATAGACTCTTCTACACTTTACATCTAATATAACTCTATTCCTGGCGTTTCCATTGGAGAATTTCAGGCTTCATTTCCATTGTCTAATTAGAGTGATTGAAGACTAAACCTTTTTAGTTTTCACATGGTCCAAGTGGTTGTGTGAAAGTCTTACTCTGAATATGCTGGTACAGGTACAGGGCCTGCATAGCTAAGCTTCATGTGGAGTCACCTGCAAACATCTGGAGACAGGGTCTTGAATATGTTTATACATGAGAGATTTTCTTTACTTCATTCAGCTCCGGAGGCACTGAATTTACAGCTTTGTAACACTATGTAGTGCCGCAAATTTGGGGTATGATTTGAGTAAGGTTGAGTAAGAGCATCGAAATAAGGATTACAACTCTTAGATAAAACAGAAACAAAATGTCATTGGTGATATTCCTCTTGCACTTTGTTAGCTAAGGTCTCATTTTTCCTGAAAGCAGGCCCCTTCTTTCAGGAAACATTTTTTGTCTTGTGTGGTAAGAGTTAGTGATTGCTGTTAGAGCCCAGATAAAATCTGCTATTTAACATGCTCTGTGAAGTAGACAAATCTTAGCCCTGCCTCGATACAGTGATTACAATTCCAGAAAGGCAGCTTTGCCCTTGAATTGATGCAGATGGCAGAAGTCAGTTTCTCTCAGAGTTTGGGGATTTTTGTGGTTTTGGATTTTTTAGCCAAGGCCAAAGTCAGACAAGCAATATCTAAATTCTTTCTATGGGAATTGCTATGATCTTGATTAAAGTCTCAGCTTTAGAAAGGGAAGTCAGTAGGGAATACTTACATTTCAAAATAGTTCTGCTTCAGCTGTTTCTCAGGTCGGTTAGAGAATGGCCAGTACCTTGTCACCTGGCCCCCACTGCTTCTTAAAATGCTTACAGTCTAGAACGTTTCACCACAAAGGACCAATTTGTAAATGAAGTAGTGCCCACACTTGAATTTAGGATTCTTCTTTGCAAGGTTTTGGCTGCAGTGGGTGCATCAGCTCTGATGAGTTCAGGTTAATTTAGAGCAGAGAAGGTGAACTTGAAGGTCAGCCATGCCTTTTCTTCTAGAAGAGATCCAGTTACATGTGTTGTACATGTTGCCTCTAGTGCTTCCTATGTATGGTACTGTCCTGACTTTCCCCGTGGAATTTCAGCATCTAGACAGCTGTCCAGGCTCCCTGTGTGCTCAGGGGTAACTCACTGCATCTGTCTTAGGCATCTCTGTCCACTGACTGGGTACGACCAGCTGAAATTTTAGTTCATTAAAGTAGATTTGCACTGTCATCAGCCAGACTTTTGGTACTTGTTCTGATGGAGACAAAGCAAGAGAACTAGAACTATTTCTTCGTTCAGCAGCAGTGTGTGACAGTGATTGCTGGTTGTAACCTAACAACTAGGGGTCAAAGTCTGTGGGGTCATGGGCATACTTTTGTTATTTTTATTTTTTTCCTTCACTGATACAAATTACCCAGTGGAGAAGTTAGGGCTGTTCATTTGTTCAGACCCAAGGTTGGTTTTTTGGCCAGTTTTCTTTGCCTGTGTCTGTGTGATTATAAAGACTCTGTCATTATTAGACAATCAAAAGTCAGGGTCCTACAAATATGAGTTTATAGATGATCTAATTTATAAATTATATGAGTAAGCCCATCTTCTCTATGGGCTTTAACATTTGCTTTAAAAATGTAGAATGGAGTCTCTCCTGAAACAGAATTTGCTTTACAATTATGATTTGGGAATGCTTCCACTTCTTTTTAAAGAATGCTCTTGACTTGAAAGCTGAAACACAGAGGCTGACAAGTGCTGGCCGAGAAAGGGAAATTAGGCAAAAGATGCCTAGAGATCCAATTGCTTTGTTGTAGGTTAACAATTATTAAACTTCTGACAAATGTGTAAAGTTATATTCAGGGATATTTCTTTTTTACTTTGAGGTTTTCATAGGCATGGCTCCTGTGAGGAGACATTTGTATTGGTCTCTTCCATTTATTCTGTTCTGTTTTAGCATCCAATAGTTTACAGTGTATGCATTTATTTCATTTTTTCTTATTGGAGCTGACATGAATATTAGCTTAATCCAGCAATTTGTAAGATTTTAAGGCGCAGAAATCCACTGAATCAATCACTTTGTATGTATATCGCAGCATCAAGCCTGTAAAAGTAAAAATAAGTTTCTAGAATCTGCCTGATTCAAATCAATTTTAACACTAAGAAGAAAGTAAATTTTTCTTCTCTGGAAACAATCTCACAACATTTGGAACACTTCTGCTTGAAAATAAAAATCAAAAAAAGGATCATCTTAAAATCCCATGCTAATGTATGGATTTCCCTATGTATGAAATCAGTTTAGTTTGGCTTAATGTGGTTTTGTGATAGTTGTACAATCAGATGTAGCATTCTGATTTCGGTTGGAATTACATAACTTGTCTATGTAGCAGTAGCTGCCTCAGTGGTCACATTGCAGTTTTTTACTGATATTGTAGAGACATAAAATACCACCATTTTAAGCATTGCAGGTTTCGGGTTGGACATTATTTCTTGACATTAAACTAGTTTGGTGAACCTCATTAAATGAAATTTCTTGGCAATCAAATTATCAGAGCAACAACTTGTTCCACAATGTCAAAACAACTGAAGGGGCATTTGGACAATGGAAAGGATTAAAATGTTAACATCAGTTTGCTACATTATTTTGTGGAGAACACCCAAGCTTGAGTTGGTGACACTATAATTTAATGCAGTGTTATGGACAATGATGTTACTGTACAAAATCTAATGAGGTTTTCTGTGCTGCCTTAGAGAAAAAAATGCTGCTTATGTTCATTAATGGTATTTTTATGATCTAATATTATGTGACTAGGAAGACATATTATAGGTGTGTCAATAACTCTGGAAGAAAAAACTCTAAGGATAGGCACTAATGATGGACAGGGAACACTGGAAGAAGAGATTGGTATGCCTCTTTTTGCAGGGCTGGTTTCAGTATGAATAGAAAGCATGCCTTGGGTAGCCTGTTCAGGCTCCATGTCATTGTTTGGTGAGTTGCTGCTCTTCATAGATCCCAATTTCTGCTGCTTTCGGCACAGGCAGAAGAAAGGTGTCAGATGGAGCAGCAGAGCTGCATAAAGCAGTGACAAGAAACACAGGACTCAATAATTACTTGGGGAAGTGATTCCAGCACGCTTTCTGAACTAAGAAGAGTCAAAAGATTGTGTGTGACAGTATCAGGAGAACAGGGTGTCATGGGTTGACATCCTTTCCTGCTCTTCAGGTTTTTCTTCCTTTTGGCTCGGTTTCCTGGAGGAAGTGGTTTGCAGCAACAGGTGCTATAATTTCCTCCAGAACTGGACAGAACCAATCAATTAACTAATTTGAATATCGACAGCTCTATTGAGCCACTTAGAGAAGGGATACACCTCTGTGAGTCCAGATTTAAAAAGGGGAGTAGGAGGGAATCGCTCTCTTGCTCTTCTGGCAAAGACAGAGGTAACTGAGGGCCTGCTCAGCCCTCTGGGTGGGGGGGGCTGGGCCGGCCCAGCGGGGCCCTGCTGGGCCCTGCCAACGCGAACCTGCGGCCTGGTGGGAGGCCAGGCCAGGCCATGGTCCAGCTCCGCCGTGCTGGGCCATGGCCTTCACCTTCCTGCCCTCGGCCCCAGGGGTGGGGGTCGGACCTACAGCCCCCGACCCCGTGGGGGCCTGGGCCTCTCCCAGCGGGCCGGGCTAGGTCCGGCTGCCAGGCCCAGGGGTGGCGGGCTGGGCTACAGCCCCAGGCCCAGGGGTGGGGGGCCACAGCTCCCAAGCTGCCGCCTGGCAGTGTGGGCTCAGACGCCCTCCCCCCTCTTCACTTCAAACCCAGCTTCGGCTGCAAAGAGTGATACAGCTAGAGCTGCTGCTTCACGAGAGATAAGGTCCAGTTTTCAAGGTCCCAGCATGGGAAGACTAACCGCTTCAGTGCTGTAAGTTTCTTTCTCCGAGATGTGAAACCTGCAATCCTTTCCCAGGAAAGGAAAAGACACAGAAGAAAGGGCTGAAGCCTAGAGAGAAGAGAGAGAGGAGATGCTAAAAGCTGAAAACTCTTTTGTAAACCTATGGTGATGGACTCAGATATTAAAAACTCCCTTTTAATTTCATTATAAGATTTTCTGGGTGGGAAAGAGTTTTCTAGCTGAGATGAAGATGATTTTGGATCAAACCAAGGTGTAGGCCTAGAGTGAGTGCTCACCTTGGCCCCACTCAGATGAGAGGAGCTACCTACAGAAAGACTTTAGATTTTTTTCCACAGGTTTTCTCTCTATAGCGAGGGGGGTTTATCCTGGAGATAGATGAAGAGAACTTTTGTTTTTTCTGGAAGTCCTTGCCCTTAAAATTCTACCCCCTGCAGCTAAAGGTGAATCCTCGAACACAGTTGTGGATAAAGCTGTGGCTGAGGAAGGGGACTCTCATATGTCAACAGAAAACCCACCCCAGACGGCGCTTGTGCTGTGATGTGGATGCCATGAGAAGATTGTTCTTGTGGAAAAGTTCCATAGCTGAGCAAAAGAGACTTCTCTCACTCAATGGACTGACACGAGATTGTTATAGAGGGGCAAACTGGCTGAATTGATTTTAAGTTTGTGTCTTTATATTATAGGTGAATGGAGGAGGTGTTGGAGAAAAAGGGGGTTAATTTGCTTTAATTCCTTTTTATTCCATTTTACTTTTAGTTGTAGTCATAAACGTCATTATATTCTTTAAAGTTTGGTGCCTGCTTTGTATTCCTCCCTGTTCTTATCTCACAGAGAGGGGAAAATGCGAATCAAACCACTACACAGGGCTTAGACCAAAAAACTCTTCCATAAAAATGGAATAATGGAATATTTCTTTTTCTATTTAGGAAATTTTTGAAAGTAAATTTTCCTATTACAAAGTAGACCAATTTCTAAAAATAAAAATTAGTGTGATAAAAGATGTCCTTAAAAAAATTTTAAATTGCGAACTAAAATATTTGCCTTTGTTTGTAGTTTATTATGTGTCTATTCCTTGTCCAGACCATTGGTGTCCTTGTACTGAAAGATGCTAATTTCTGCAGCCTCTTAGAGCATTTTTAAAGCAAATTAATTAGCTTGCTTCTAAATGTCAAAGTTTTCTTGCACTTTCAGCATCTAGAGAACTTACTGACATTACAGCCCTGAGAGAGAATTAAGCCTATGGGAAGACAATTGATAAAACAAAGGATATTTAAAAGAGCAAACTATGCTTTCCCAAGGGGAAAAAAATATTTGAAAAAAGGCCAGTGCATAAATTTAGTGAGTGCTTCCTTGCATTTATGCTACATACTCAATTATGTAGCTAGATAATTTCTATCATATGTTACGAAAAGAAATTTCTTCAGAAGTTTGTGTACCATCTGTTTGTTTTAGGAATCACCTACATTTCTTTTCATGAGAATATTTGAATTTTGATTATAAGGGTAAATATTTAATTGGAAATGAGGAAGGCAAGGGAAAATTGCCATTTTTTCCTTTGAAACTGAGTTATTTCAGTTGACTGAAGGTTGTTTTACCTTATTGTGGAAGTTTCCAGTTTTGGGAAATAGGTTTTAAGAGTTTCACTTTTTAAAATAAAATTTAGAGTTTAATGGTGAATGTGTTATCAGATATCTGGAAAGTAGATGACTTTTTCAGTGAACATGATGCTTTTGGAAGAAAAATAGAACAAATATATCACGAATAGTGTCAGATTTCCCTGTATCTTGCCTATGTTCCTGATAAAATCTCATATTCTTTTTTAGGAGGAATGATTTCTACCAGGCAGTAAAAGTTTTTCAGTCTTTGCCTCTCCAGATCAATCTCCCTAGGTGATGTTAGGTGGGATGCTAAATTCTATGAGATAAACTCTTGTCCATGGAGAGCGATACTTAAACCTACTGCTTTGTTTCAGAGAAATGAAGAGCCACCAAATTTCACTTTTGTAATATCTGGCATAGAGATGGTCCCAATTCATTTAATACAAGAATAAAACCTTAACACAAAATGTGGAATTTTGTATGTTATTGATCTCATATCCCAAGACACTATTGACTATATTCCATAAGTGAATGCATTATTTTGAAAAATACTATACAATTGCAAACCAAGTTTCAAAGAAAGGTGGTTCATAAATATTTAACTGATGTTAAAGCAGCAGTATCTTCATGGCACATATTTGACATGTGATGCTGATAAACACACACACTCCTCTGCAATTGCTATCCAGCAGAGAATAATTTGATTAAAGAATAATTTATCAGGTGTTAGAAAAGGATGCTGGGAATCATTCATGCCAAACTGATTGGTCCCCTATAGTTTTCTGGTCTCAGTCACAGCCAGTCACAAGCTATCCTGTTTTGGCCTTTGGATTGCAATGGTTTTGGTGTAGTTTCACACATGAGCTTCAGCAAATGTGTTTCATACCCAGGAATGCCTGGAAGGCACTCGGGGCAGGGGAAAGGGTTTTACCTCCGGGCTGATTTCTGAAGCCCTCTCTTGGGCCTTTCCTTAGGCAGACGGGTCACTGATGGCTGAAATCCATTCTGCTACCTTGCAGTCATCAGGTGGAGAGAGCTCCCTTCCCTGCTATGGAGTTGTTTCATTTTATCTTATGTGTCTTTTATCAGTGCTTTTAACCACATTGACTGATTTGAGCTGTTTATTTGTGTTTCATTATAGGCTCAAATAAAGAGATCTTTAAAGAAGCTGGATAAGGGGACATAAAAAATGGAGGGATTGACCAGCCTCTATCTGTCCGCCTCTAATCTCTGCTTACACCAGAAGGATAAGGGGATGAACCTGGCTCTTTGGCAGTAAGTTGAAACAAAATTCTATCACCTGTAGTTTTTGTTGTCACATTAACATTTGGCTCTCATGTGGTGTAGGTCATTATCCAAAAGGGTGTGGTGTAAGAGGTCCTTAGCTGAGTGGTCTTACCTTAGTGCACCTTTAGAAAAGTCCTGGTAAAAGGGAGCTGAATACAAGTGTTGTTATCTGACTCCCTGAAATTCTGCACCAGGTAACAATTTTCTGGACTCAACTTATGTTTTTTGGAGTGAGGAGAGAAAAGGATGTTCACTATCCCCTTCCCTGTGAGAGTCTGCCTATGACTCAGGAGAATAAGGAAGAGCCAGGGAACAAATTTTTACAGCAGAACTCACATCTGCAGATGTTTAAATTTACAGTCCTGATTTAAGGTTTCTTCATGGGTGTTTTAAGGTCTAAAGTGTGCTAATAATAGGATAAAGTACATATAAATGTAGGTTGTCATCTGTCAAATGTCTCTCTTTCAAGCTTCTTCATCTTCAGTATTAATAAGTTATCACAGTAACTGACCAAATATCTTTTGATTTCTGGCTATTTTTGAACAATATTAAGGCATCTGGGAAAGAAGCAGAGGCTAAAAAAGCCTTATTACCAGAAAAAGCAGTCTGTATTTTAAATTTTTTTTTAAGCGAATTCTCTGTTTGGGGCAAATGAGAATGAGCAAGTCTTCACCACTTCCACATTAACACATGTATTTTGAAGAGAAGTTGTGTATTTTGAAAGTGAACAAGTTTGAACAGCATCTTCAGTACAGACTTTGCAGTATTTTGCAATCCATCCTTTTCACACAGAACAGAACTAGCTATAATTCCTTGGCTGTGCCTCTCTAAAGTATTTCTAAAGGTGATATTTTACATAGGTTCACTAAGCCTGGTGATGCCTATTTAGAAACCAAGAACATCCCAAGAACCGCCCTGCCCTTCCCGACGTGGTGCTCAGTAGGGAAGCACCTACAGCATCGTTTTTGGCTCTTGGCAGCCTCTGTTGTCCTGAATGGAAATTTTGATATTTACTGATGGTCCAAAAGTGTAACAAGCTACAGAAGAGCCTTATGGTGTCTTAGTGCAAGGCTAAGCTCCAAGCTGAGAGGCTTAAATAAATCCATAGTAAAGTTAGGGGGAACACAGTAGTTCTGTCCCCAGTGTATCCTGAAGGCATGGCTGGGCTTTTATTTCTCAGAGAACAGGGAGGTCATCACTGGCATATTTGCCCTGCAGCCCTGTGCTCCATGCAGGGAGGGGCTGACTTATGCTGCTTTCTGTGGCCTTGAGCCCCAAGAAGGTGACAGGGAGGCCAGCCCTGCTCAGGCCTTGCTGCATAAGGAGGAGCTGATGCAGCAAAGTAGTGAGATGATCCCAGATCTAGACAACAGAAGCAGTCAGGATACTTGTTTGCCCCAGGCAAAACTGAGTCTATTAAGAGCTGTGGTGCACCCAGAAATAAGCACCTAATTTTTCACATTTCATTTCTCTGAGCATCACTGCAAATTCCTTCTCTTAATGCAGTATATCTTCGACGAGATTTTTATTTCAGTGAAGCAGTAAATAAGATAAGGTACCTGCTGGAGGTCTGCTCTTTTAGGAGTGAAGAGTCTGTTCACATTTAAAATGAGGACTATCCTCATACCTTCATGTGGAATAACCTGCATGTGGATTTAGAGATGGACTAAAGCTGCAGCAGAAATGTTAGGTTTTTCCTAATAAGTAATGCTTCTAGGGAAAAGAGAGCATCCACATAAGAGAACCCAAACACCTTCTTAAGAATTCCATTGTTTCAAAACTGCTGAATATTGTCCTGAAAGCCCTAAAAACTTAACTATGTGTTGGTGCAGATGCAGGTCTGTTCTGGACTGGTTGATTTGAGTTCTGATGGGGTTTTTTTATCTTACTGTATTTTGAATGAACTACTGGGAGCCAGGTTAAAGCAGGGTGCAGATTTCATTGAATCCAATAGAAAACTCTCTGCCTATTTTAGGAAGAGATGTGGCAGCATGTATTCAATGATTTAGACTTAAAGCATCTAATTAGTAAAATTAAGTCTTTAGAAATCTTGATTGCAGCTGTCAACAATCATTCTGCATGTATCTTGACTATTTAAACTTCTCTTATCTACGTCTATTTTATATTGTGTTTTTAACTATGCTGCAGTTCAGTGAGTGCTGTGAGCACTTTCCCATAGAGCTCTAATTGCCTGACTTCTGCGGATACCATATCAATGTTAATGCAGCAGAAAGCAAGTACCCTTGTGTCTCTACAAAGCCAGTTTAAGATGTTTCTAGAATATACTTTTGAATTGCTTTTTCTTCATCTTAATTTTAGATAACACTTTGACTTAAATAAAACTGCCTGTGGGGCATTGTAGATTGATCAAAAAGGGCTGTATCGTTCTATTAGCTTTAATTCTTGGTGCCGCAAGAAATCATTTTCTGCCTACTTCATTTACATTTTTCAAGTTCTTAATGTAGTTCCAGCATAGGATTGTCACAAATGGAGGAATCAGAGATGTGAGGTAAAGTGTGGAGGTGCAAAATTTATTGAAGAGGCACATATAGCAAAAAGGATTTTGGCTGAAATACGGAATTAGAAGCTTTTTAAGAATGAAGCAAAGGATTTCAATTTCCTTCCAGTCTATATGAATCAACAGAAATATAAAATGAGGGCTGCAGTGTGGGGTGGAGGGAAGATTACAAGAGACACGGTGTGTCAGGTGCGTGTTTATTAGCAAGAATTTGACCTGCAATACTCAGATGAAAATGCCTGTGTATCTTCACAAAATGCCAATCTTCAGCCTATGCCCTTGGAAGAACTCACAGGAAAGATTTCTTTCAGGGACTTGCTGTTCTTCATATAGCTTTGCTTCTGAAATGGGGTATAAAATTTTTCTTTGGTTGTAATTATAGAAAGCAGTTAACTGCTTTTCCTCTGCAAAACAGAACAATGATGTTCTTTAAATAGGTACATTTAGTGAAGAACTAATATATTAAGCAAACTGAAGATTTACCTTTTTCTTCTTCCCTTTAATACAAACGTATAACTTTGCAATACTGTAATTATGGCTTCTCATTTTTGACATACAAATTGTTGGCAAATGGTTCTTCATTTGTTCTTTTGTGCTGAAATGTAGAACCTGGGAAATTGTCTTCTTCCTATGTATACTCAGCATGATTTGATTTTTATGCATCTTAACTCCTCTTCTAGCTTGTTATCTCTGAAAAGTTATGAACTACTGGAATTTTTTCTCTAAGAAACGGATGAAATAAAAGATTTGTTAAATTTGGCCTGTTAATTTTTTGCAACTTCTTTTTTTTAAGATTTTTTTTTTTTTAATGTTCCTGGGAAGATGTTTTCCGGATGTAGGTATCTAGCTTGTAATCACAGAAACATCAAGGCTGGAAGAGACCTTCAAGATCATCCAGTCCACTGTGAACCCAGCACCCCAACAATCACTCCTANGATGTAGGTATCTAGCTTGTAATCACAGAAACATCAAGGCTGGAAGAGACCTTCAAGATCATCCAGTCCACTGTGAACCCAGCACCCCAACAATCACTCCTAAACCATATCCCCAAGTGTCACATCCAGACATCTTTTGAACACTTGCAGAGACAGTGACTCCACCACTCCCTGGCACACTTATTTCAATGACTGACCACTCTTTCAGTCAGTGAGAAACTTTTTTCTAG
This sequence comes from Mystacornis crossleyi, assembly GCA_013400655.1. Lineage (NCBI taxonomy): Eukaryota > Metazoa > Chordata > Aves > Passeriformes > Timaliidae > Mystacornis > Mystacornis crossleyi. Next base: position 30,593 of record VYZQ01011340.1, read on the forward strand.
TATCTATTGTGAACTCCTCCCTGGTGAAGGGGTTATGCACAAAGTACCTTCATATGAATCTAGGTCAATTAACAAGTAGTTGACTGGTTGGACTTGCAAATTGCTGCCAAAATCTTTAGCCTGGAATTCAAGGAAACTGCACACCAAAAGAAACCAGAGGAGAAGCAAATATTTCTTTCTATGAAGCCTTCAAAAACATTCAGTAGATGCCATATGATGTAGTCTCCAGATGAAATGTTGGAAATAGGCATGAAGTTTGTGGAATCTGCTTGGCAAACAGGTTCAAAGGTTTGCTGTTCATCAGCAAGAAGCCACAGGTCTGTCTTGTTCAGAGGAAGAAATATTTCAGTGGGGTTGGGAGATGGAGGGTACTATTTCATATCAGAGTTGCAGTCCTCTGGCAATAGTATGCAGCTACTGAGTGTAAAATTTCTGCATTATAAACTACTAAAATTCTTAAGTTTTCATGAGAATGAGGAATGCAGCAGACACTCCCAAATTCAAGACAAGGCAAGTCTTCTGAATATGAGCAGACAAGGACTAATTTTAGCCATGGAAAGACAAATAAGTAGAAAGCAATTCTATCAATTATTATTAGATTATTATGATAGAAAGACCTTTGTCCTCTTGTATAAATAGAAAAGAATTCATAAGTTATAATATAATTTGGCAATTTATAGCTACCAGCTCATAACTTCAGAAGTGCCTGCTGTCTTTGTGTGATGGCTTTGGCTATGAAATGTGAGATCCCAGAGGTCTGAATTTTTTAAAGTATGTGAAACAAGCAAAATTAAGTTCCTGGTAACTTTATTTCTTAGTTTTCTGGAAAATATAAATTTATCTCTAATGTTAAAATGTCCTAAAGTGGACATGGTTCACTTATTCTACTATTCACTACAAATGTAATAGCTAAATATTAGATATTTCCAGTGTGCAAACTACTGTGGAGGTGAAAAATGCAGAATCCATTTTAGAAAATGATGAGAAATGTTTATTTTGCTGCATGTCACAGGTCAATTTAGATAGTTTTAGTTCTTAGTTGAGACATACCGATTTTCATGTTTCCCCTAATAGTCACAATGACATATACAGGATACCAAGTATGAATAGCAGCTGAGGTTCATATAACACCGTCCCAATGCCAACAAAGACCTTTTTAACCCTCAGAAATAATGGAAACAGGATGTAATAAAGGCCAGTATTCAAATACCAACTTAATTGAGAGGCAGGAAAAAAGATTGCTTTTTCTCTAATTTTTAATATTTCTTTATTGGAGAAGTGCCTGAGTGCAGTTGTTTTGATAGCTTGAGTAGCTTAGATCTATTACAATTCCGTTGTCTGTAAATCATGAATTAGGCCAAATAATACAATTTTTTGTTCTCCCATACCTCTGAGCCCAGCAAACAGACCAGCTTACACATCTTGTATTTGAGGGTATCTTCTGCAGCTGATCACACACATCGATGTGCCAGGCTGTTTGTCCAGTGAGTCAAATGAGCTAACACCCTTCTTGCCTTCTAATTCAACTTATTTCAGCAATTTATTTCAGAAAAACCTCCAGACTTTGTACGAGAGGAAGAGCACAAGGTTAGGATATTTTACATAGGCTCTCTTACAGAACTGGGAAGATTCAGGATTTAATTTTTTTTTTTTGGACCAGTGTGGGTAAGAGGAACTGCTGGTTTTTTGCTTCCTTTGTGAACATGTATGCTTTGACTTTTTAAAAAAATTCATGAAAAGGGCCAGTATTTAAGGGCAAATGTAAAATTCATCAATAGATCCTCTGAAATAGTAACTGTATTCTGTTATTTTATTTACCCATTTAGTGTTTGTGTATGCATTTATATGTATATATCAAAATATACAGACACATACATATGATTTATATCAGTACTACTCTTTCAAACTCAGGCTGATTGTCTTTCATTTATCCATTTGCTTTTATGTGTCTTATTATTCAACATTGTAACTCCAAGAAGTCTGAGAACAAAACATCTGAGAGCAAAACATTTTAAAGATAGGCCATGATATAAGCAGGCAGTGGGGAGCAGCCGGCTCACTGCATCTCACAGTGAGAACTGTTTTACTCTTGGAACAGTAAAAGGCAGGAAAAACCCCCTTATTTTCAAGAGAACACATCAGTTTCAAAGGACAGACAGGGAAATGAAGAGGCTGTTTGTAGCGATTAGGAGGAATAGACAGTGGCTTTTTTCTGGAATTCACAGCCTGCACTGGTGTAGAAGAGCAGCGGGAAGGTGCTGTGTGGGTGCTGTGATTTACAGGAACAAAGCAGTTGTCCCTAGTGAAACAACATCAGAGATCTGCGAGCCTGGAGCCCGTTGTCTCCATCTCCATTTTGTCCGTAGTTGTTAGTAGTCCTTGGACTGTGTAGTCAGTCATTCAATTTCCTTTTTTTTTTTAGAAGGTAAGAGTTTTCTGAACATGGTAAACATGTGCAAGTGTGCTTTAGGGTCAGGACTGGGCACAGGGGTAGTAAAGTTAACACTACAGGCTGGCTGCTGGCAGCATTTCCATTAGGCTCCAGTTCCTTTCTGCTTCTGTATGTGCAGTGTTGCCCTGAAGTGCTGGGGTTACTTTAAGTCAGGTCGTGTTTAGGAAGACAAGGAGCTGCAGTGTTTGGCTGCCCAAAAACATCAGAAAGTTTCAGAGAAGGATGTTAAAGGTCAACGTGGTTTCACATGATGCTGCATGGAGCTGGGCCCTCTGTTTGATGGGGTTTGCTGTGATCCAGGCGACTAGTGGTGGGTAAAGCAGAGGCTGCCGAGGCTGATAACCTGCTACTACTGAACAAGACTGCTTCTGACTGATGTGTACCAGTGGAGTCCTGAGCACGTGCAAGGGTTGCTTTCAGCACCAGGGGTGTGGATGTCAGTGTTGAGGTCAACTTGGAGCTAGACCTCACATTTGTGAACATCTGCAAGCATTTGCTATTTCCAAAAAGTGCTAATGCAGTGTAGCATCAGCTCTGATGTATCACTCCTCTGCCCACACAGCACACATTTTCTGTGCTCATGTATGATTTACATGGAGTTTTGACAAGCAGTTATACTTAGAGATTAGTAAAATTACAAATTGAATGTCTCAGTGCTTGCTGGGGTTTTCTTAGTTCAGAGAGAGACACTAATGGCTGGCTTCTTTCTACTCTTATTTTTACCTAGCTTACATTAATGTCCTTGTTTACTTAGCTTAGCTTTTGGATGTTGTAGGCTTTCCTCTACAGCAATCTCATCTGGGAAACATCTCATTCTAGTCCTTTTGTTTCTTTTCCTTCTCCTTTGGTTGGTTTTTGGTTATTTGCAATGGGCATGGAAGGGTTACATTTCAGGACCTGCTGCAACCTCCCTTCTTGCTATAGTCTGCAATAGGAAGGGTTCACACATTAGACGGCTGTTGTTCCATATTTTTCTGTGTTATTGTATTGCTGTGGCTATTCATCTTCTATTTTTGGGGTTTGTTAAGTTTAGAGTTTGGAGAAGTACAGCACTTGTGATTTGAACTTTTAGAGTGGGAACATGAGATCTGCTTTTAGATTCTCAGTCCTCTATTTTTTATGAAAAGGCAGCAAACTTGGGAAATCTTCAACTTGCTTTGGGTGTAGAAGGAATAGTGAAATGCTTTGAGTGGCTTGTTTGTTGTGAAATGGGCACTCTAGAATAAAATGGACTTAGAGGACATGAGCAATTCATAAGAAAAATTGATCTGTCCAGCCCAAGAAAATTGACACTAAAACTTAAAACTTAACCCAAACAAAATCCATCAATTTTTTTCTTTATTTTTCCTCTGGAATTTCAGTGCTTGTAGAGACTGGAGAACACTGGAAATTGATTGATTGGGTAGTTCAGTAGTGTACAGGGAGCATTTTCTTATGATGTTCCCATCTGAAATGTGATAATGTCTTTTAAGTATATAGACTAGCAAAAGTATAAGCTAGTGCTAAGAAAAACTGAGCCTCGCCAGAATTCTCCAGATACAGGTGTGTTTTTCAGAAGTAGGAAATTGATGCAGGCAGGTCTGGAATAACATATCAATCCCAACATATAAATGCTCCTTAAATAAGCAGTGAAATACAGCGTTTACGCCTCAGGGAAAAAAATAATAAAAAAGATATACTTAATAAAGTGTAACCTTTCTGAAATAGAAAAGGTATTTAAGCATTTCTTTTAAAAATTTTTATAAATTCTTTAGATATTTATATCTATTGGATAAAATAAAAGACTCAATTTATGTGGAAAAAAATGGCCTGGAAGACCTTGTCCAGAAATGTACCATTTTCTCCTTTAACACAAAGAAGCAATTTATCTCTTCTCAGAAAACAGACTCCAATTATGGTTTTTGTACATGTTACACTCAATATGCAGAAATGTGATCAGATCAAAAGCCTACACACAGGGCACACCACTTCAGAATTACTTTGGAACAACAGCTTGCAATCTTTATGTAAATTCAAATGTGTCTATCTTGTTCTTCCACTGTTCGGTGTAGCATGAAAAACTGCATACATAGTCTCTTTTGAAGGGAAATGACTGATGCAATTTTAATAAAGGTTACTAACAGAGTGTTGTGAATCAGATTCTAGGAAATAGTAATAACTAGGTGGCAAACAATTTTACCTTGCAACACTGCAAATTCTCCTAGTAGAGGAAAACCTGCCTGTGGAGTATGACCTCTTCCCTGTAGTGGTTCAGAAGGTGTTAAAATGCTTCTGATTCAAAATTTGAAGATCAGTTTATTTTAACTGATTTCAAATACCAAGTGGAATAAATTATTTTAAAATCTTCCTACCACGTTTTCAAGGCCACCCTTGAAACTTGTACCTTCCTTTTGGTTTTGTCCCTCTGGCTTGAAGGTCAGACAGGGCTTGTGAGGGCTCAGGGAAAAATGTGCTGGTCTAAATAGAGGCACTGAGATGGCTTTGGAGATGGGTAGGGGTGACTGGTGAGAGAGTTAAGAAAACTCTGCTATGAAATCACCCAGGGATATGTCCCAGTCCCCCAGTCAGATCAAATTAACTAAAAGGTCGGTGTGTGAAAAGTGATACTTTTTACCTTTTGACATTACAATTCTTAAATATGTGAATTGTCATCTGGGGTACACAGAAGAACTCCACTGGGTTAGGTGGCCTTTAATTTGCAGTTACTAGGAAAAGAGGAAAATTGTCCAACCTGGCAATAAAATCCAAGAAAGATGCGGAAATGGTGGAAAGAAACCACTAATAATGGAACAAAGGTAGGTACAGAGAGTAGGATGATGGACTGCAATGTTTCTTTCATTAATATGATATGTTTTGGGGGTGCTATAAAACTATTAATTCAACAGTTTCCCCAAAGGTTGTGTTGTAATGAATGGGATCAGCCACAGGTGTTTGCTGTGGTTGTTCCACGCTGAGGTGCAGTTCAGGGCATAGCCCGAGCACTGTGTCACTGAAGGTACAGTTGCCAGAGAAGCAAAGTGTCACTGTGATACAGGGGAGGATGATCTGTGTGTCTCAGGAAACAGTAAAAGAAGGGTTTTTTTTAATTCATTTTCACTCTAGAAATTCTGTAGGAAGAAGAAATATGCGTTGGGGTTTTTGGCTCTGTGGGAGCTAAAGTACTTGCAGGCCATGTGTTTGAGAGGGTGACATTATAGATGTCACATATATATTCCAGAAAAAGCAAAATTGCATTTCCTGTTTATACTGTGTTCATTGTGATTTGTGTGTCCTGTGGGCAGCACTTGTTCAGAAGTGGCACTGGTTGGGCTGCCAGACATTGTCCGTTTCTAGCCACAGGCTGGGTGCTGCTCAGCTGGAAGCCTGATGCCTGTGGAAGTTGCAGTGGGATTTTGGCAAATGCCATTGTACTCACTCTGCAGTCACTGCCTGGCTGGTTGGTTTGTAACTACAACCCAGAATGTTCGTACTCAACTGCAATTATTTCTGTGACTGTTCAAATGGTATCCCCAACCCTGATTAAAAGAGATTCTACTCTTGCAGAATGGCAAGCCTGCATTCAAACATACCAGTTTAGAGAGAGGAGTTTGCATCCCATTCTGTAAATACCATAGGTTGTATAGGTTTAAATTGCAAAATAATGTAAGTCATTGATGACTTTCCATTGATGACTTTGTGTTTTTATCCAAGTGCGTTGATAGTTGGGAGAAATGCAGAGATCTTAATTAATGTAAAATGTTATATATTCTCAGTAATTATATTTATAATCTCCTATACCAGCTTGCATTATTTTTTTTTCCTTTAGGTTTGTCAGGAGGCTTTGCATTTATTTTAATGGTAGTTATTCTCTCAATCCACTCTAAACCATTATTGTTTGAAATGTGCTCCTCTCCAGCTTTCTTTCTGAATCATCAATTTATATTTTCATTTTCATCTGTTTTTGACCACTTATACAGTGCTTTGGGAATTCAGAACTGTAGCTGAGGAAAAGTGTACTGTAAAGGCAAAAGAAATCAGTGTTGCCACTTCAGGCTTTCTTTGTTCTTGTTTGAGTCTCTCATACCTCTGGTCTGATGCTGCTACTAGGAGTGTAAAGTAGCATAATCGATGAGAAATCAGGCCTCTGAAGCATTCAGGTAGGAATGTAGCATAAACACTGAAGCATGTTGCTGTGTTGTTCAGATCTACCAAACAGAGGAAAAGGAAAACCTGCTCTGTGGCTGTTGGGAATTGTTCCTTTTGTTGTTTGCAGGTAATTCCAGCCACTGCATTGGTGACCAACCATCCTGACACTTCTGGACTTGAGCATCCTTTGTCAGTCCCTTCATGATCATCTCTGGGGCTGTCAAAAGGCCAAACATTTTGTAAAATGTTCACTATTTCTGTTTCCCTCTTTGTCTCCCTTTCCTTTTACCTGCTTTCCCCCCTATATTGATTGCAAATGAAGAAAAAGAAGCAACATGTTTTCTTCTGTAAACATCATTGCAGACAGGAGAGCAAATAGGAACCTCTTTAGGGAGCTGGCTGGTAAATGATAAACCTTCATGAGGAGCTATTTTGGTACAAAAATGCTTCATAAATAAGCAATATCGTTGTGCTCTTTATGCTGCAGAAGCATTTGTGAATTTGTCTTCGCTTCCCATGCAAAGCTGTGTAATGTTTGCGGTAATCCCTGCTGCAGTGCTGGGCATGGCTGAGCTGCGAGAGAACCATCTTCAGCAGTCTCAGTGGCAGCAGGAATCCTCAGCAGAAGTGAGGATTAAGTAAGCACTGTAAGCACTGTAAGCACAGTGCTTACAGTGTAAATTGCAATCAGCTGCAAAACCTGCTCTTTGGAAAGATAATAAAAATCAATAATGGGCCTGCTAATGTAGAAAGGACAGCAAGAAGCAGACATTTAATTTAGTTAAAAAGTAATCGGAAAGGAAAGAGCCAGACTAAATAACCTGTATAATTCAAGAGTTTAAATGTACTTCCAACTGGAGTGTGCTGCTTTTATGTGTGTGGGAAGTAGGAAATATATATGTATATATACTGAGCTGCATTTAATTTTTTGTTTCTGGCCCTACTATAGCCTTCAGCAAAGGAGGTTCTGTTCTTGACAGTGATGAAAATATTAAAGCAATTCAAAGATTAATATGTTATATAGAAAAATCGATGAGTCCCTTAAATGCTCTAAAGACCTAAAGAAACAGGAACGCTCACATGGAAGAAAAGTCAGAGAACGGGCAATGAATAAGACACTTGCTGTGAATTTATAGAGGAAGAGGAAAAACTGGCAGACAGATTGTGACTTTCTCAAATGTCATTTTTTCTTAAACATATTTCTCATTCTTCTAAATAGCTCACTGTGAGGCAGTTTTGGACTCGCATGTACCCATGCTTGCAAATAGAAATGAGTAAGAGTCTGGCTCACATCCCCTCCCACGGTAGCCACACCCTGAGTCTGGGTTGTGAGGAATCAGTGAAGTGATGTACCAGTTTGCACCAGTATCCAAAAACATGGGCAGGGCTTACCCTCCACTGTCCACTCTCTGTGTTGGGCCTGGGAACATCTGCTGGGCACGTACCAGGCTTTGGGTTGTATATTTCCAGTTGGGGTGGATCGGCAGGAGCATTTTGCATTTTGATTAGCTGCCATTCATTCATTTGCAATTTTCTGATTAGATGTGATAAATGAAAGTCTTTCAGAACTCTGTCAGGTTTTGCTGTTGTGGGCTGACCTGTGCCTCCCTTGCCTCCAGCCGGGTCCGGCTACTGAGGGCTCACAGCCTTTGCCAGAGTTCAGAGTTTTGTTGCCTGATAGAGTAATCATTTTTGCTAGGCTATTTCTGAAAGGGACGGAGTCTAGCAAAAACCCTTCCCAGGGAAGGTCTTTTAATTTTTCTGTTGTTTCATCATTAGTACATGAAACAGATTTTTTAAAATTACCAGTCTCATACACAAAGCAGAAAGAGTAATAAATCTTGAAGAAAGCACCAAGGTATAAAGTGCAAAAACATCTGAATGCAAAATTCAGGTGCTGCTCTACAATAGCAGTGGTTTAGTAACTTGGTTGGGAGTGGGAGATTTCTCAGAAATATGACTATTTTAATGAATATTTTGCAAGATTTTTCTAATTCCTCCAAAGTATAGAGTAATATTTTTTGTTAGAGGGCATCTCTCAGCAGTAGCATTTTATTAAAGTACTTGTCTTATATTTATTAAACAAAATTCAAGTCTGAGAGAAAAGTTCCCAGGACCATTCCCATGATCCCTTCTGATCACTGATGAGACGGATGGAATTTACAAGTCGTGACGGTTTGTTCCAGCTTGTCATATTTTGTGTCAGTTTCTCAGGTACTTCTTTTGAACCATCCACAGTGTTTTCTCACTCAATCTGTTCTCACTCAATCTTCATGTTCTTCCTGCAATAATTACAAGCTGTTTATGACAAATTGCTGTGCAAAGTAGCAATTTTTTCATGTTTACCACCACCACTTAACTCACTGGAGTGACTGTTTGGAGAGGAAAAAGAAAGGCTGAATGAATGTAGACAGTACAAAACCCAGCTTTGCCATGACAGCAGATACTACCGATGGATTTCAGTTCCCAGTAGAATTATAGAAGTGTTCAGGCTGAAAGAGACCTCTAAGATCATCAAG
>VYZQ01011343.1:0-26182 GCA_013400655.1 Mystacornis crossleyi
CTTGTGAAAACCTGAAATGTATCTGGACAAATCAGATTTATATGAAACAAGGAAAAAGATAGCAATATGGGGGATATTAAATTGAAGGTTCAATGTAGTTGTTCTTGGGCTAACTGGTGCTTGGGAAAATGGGGTTTAGATCGTTTTCAGAGATTCCCCTTTCTTTGCTGACAGTCAGAGAAAAGGGGCAAGAGGCTATTGCTTGTGTTTGTTCCTAAAGCAAATCACAGTTGATAGGTCCAACTTTAGACCGACCGGCCTTGACAAGTTTCTCTGCAATTCTTTCTTGTGTGCAGTTTTTAGAAATCTTTGAACAGTGAGAAGCACAAAAGGTAGAAAGTTAACAAGACTCCACGGGGCTGTGAGATGGTACCTGACAAGGGAGGAGAGGTGCTCCTGCGACTAAAATAGGCGACACTGAAGGTGGTTTTGTGCTTGTCTGAGAAATTGGGAATCTTGTTACAGGCTAGGAAGGTCTGGTCTGCTCAGACATACAGTGTTCATGACAAAAGCTTTGGTTTCATTAGCTGAATTTTTTCAGGAGGTTTCTTATAATTTTCAAATGCGTTATTTTTAAGTGAGTTTATTCTGCAAAGTCAGTACTTCAACTCGGGTGTTTTGCTGGGGAGTTGGGAGTTGGTTTTGGCTGTATTTGTGGTTATGAAAAAATTGCGGTGGGGGTGGGGAGGGTCGCGAAGAAAAGCCTTTGCTTTGGCACACTGAAGAAAAGATGTCCTTTTCTACTCTCTATCTCCCTTGAAAGAACTTGAGGTTTCTGCTTTCACTCCCCAAACCTGTGCAGGTAATTAACATCAATGATTTGTCCTTAAGAAGCAGCTTTGGCCTTGCATTTCAGAGAGAAATGTGGTTATTTCGGACTTAGCAAGTGTTCTTTAGGTTTTTATCCTCAGCTTTGGTTTTCTTGTTATTCATATTGATTGCTCCAATTTGTATGCTGTTTTGCTCTGTGAGCTGTTGATCTGTTTTGTTTCTAGTCTGTTTTTCAATGGACACAGGTTTCTAATTTTCTGTTTTCTTCTTAGACTTTCAGGTTTTAATTCAGTGCGTGTGTTCCGGGATATTTCTCTCTTACTGTGGCAAAGCTGTTTTATGATTGTGTTGCTTTCCCTCTTCCTTCCTAGAGACAATGTTAACAGATATCATGGGAGGGATATCACCCTCCTACCCCTAAATTTTATATAGAGCACTGCACTTAAGTCAGAAGCCGTATTCCCTTGCTTGTGGATTTTCCTTTGCTGGAAGGACCGATTCGTAAAGCAGATGGGAACTGTCAGCTTTGTGTTTCTGGGGAATATGTTCCAAAATATATCCTTTACCATGGTATCTTGTGCAAGGCTCTGATGCAGTAAAAAGCATTGGGATATTAAAACCCAGTTAATGGAAAACCATTAACACTCAGCCTGGAAAAAGTGGAAAAACCTTTGAAAATTCTGCTGGCTCATAATCCCTTGGTGAGAGGCCAGTGCAAGGGGGCTTCCCTGCTGTCCTCTGCAGCCCTGGCATCATTCCTGGGTACCTCCAGAGGAGAAGGTTTACTTGTTGGGAATACTGCAAATGGTGGGGAAGCGAAGAAGTGTGGAAGACAACACATGCAGGTCTGAGGGAGAAGGAGTTTGAAAGAAGACGAAAACGCCGCTGGAGCATGGGGCCATTGGCGGGTGCTCTGATGTTCCCATTCCTCCCTGTTCTTCTCAGTTGTTTTTAAACTCCCCAAATCCCCCTGAGGGTGCAAAGCAAATGGCATTACCTCTGCCAGCGTACGGTTCACAACCTGCTTAAACCAGTGTTTGATCAAAAATAGTCCTGGTCCTTTTAGGGCCTGTTATCCTGCACACTGGCAGAAAGGTGGACAACTTTTGCAGCCTGCCTACTCCATCAGTACTTGTGCTCTCTGGTCACGAATTTAAGAAAGATGTGCCAGAATTGACATTATCCTACTGGAATCAAGGGGCTTGGGGAATACTTTAAAAACTGATGAAAACATGGAAGGTGCAGTTCTCCAGCAAATGTCTGTTGGCCAGAGGCACCGCGTGTGCGTGCGTGCATGTGCGTGTGCATGGATGGGCTCCCTTCTTTTTAAAAACCTTTGGAGTGAGTTTTTTGGATACTTCAGACGTCCCTTTTTCTCACCCTCAGATTGTTCGCCGCCTCCCCAGCAGAGTGACATATTGTTTGCAGTGGAATTTGACAGGCTCAGATGGCAGTAGCTGCTGCAAGATTTTTTAGTTCTTGTTGGTGCTACGACAGGTCTCAACAAATTCCCTCGCCCACTCGCCCGTGGTGCATAAGAAACTTTCTCTAGTGCGAGGGGAGCTTGCCCATCAGTTTTGTCAAAATCTCAGCTTTCCTTTAAGCATGATGCAGAAATTCTGGCTTTCTGAATGTGACACAGATCTGCTCTACGGCAGTGATGTTTGCAGATTCAGGAAGGCAGACAGACAAAGGCGAGTGAAATCTGAGCTCCCAAATAACCCTGTGCTGGCTTCGTGATGGAAGTGAACTGCCTGGGGTCTGTGGTGGGAAGAGGCTGTGGGTTTCCGCCAGGGAGATGTGGCCCCATTCTTTGTGCTGTGGTCAGTGTCCCCGTGTAAGCCCATCCCCTGTCTTTCTGAGTCTTTGTCGTGTATTCAGGCGACAGGCCTGCAGACCCACCCATCCTGCCCCAAATACCAGGAGGAGACATGAGTGGCTACGACATAAACCTGTGAGCTGGTCACCCACTTCTGTGGGTGATGGTGTTTCTGCCGGCCACCTCCAGGCATCTCCTTTGGGGTGAGCTGAAATTTGCCCGGAAAGACCCTGGTTTTGTCTGCATGTGTCTGCAGGGGAGCCCCCACTGCCCGGCTCATGGGGCCAGGGGAGTCCTCCAGTGCACCCCCTGTGTAAGAGGAGCACCCTGGGCTTGGCATCCCTTTGGAGTAGCACTGCTCAGGGTGACAGTGGCAGGCATGGGTCTTTTTCTGAGAAAAGATGCTTATTCTGCGGCTGAGGGTATCTCCTTGTCCCTTGTATTCCCACAAGAGTGAGGGCTTTGGTAAACTAGGGGAGATGTTTTCCAAAGTCATGAGCCCTTTTTCTCCCATGAGCCGTGGACATTCGGAGTGGGCCATTCCAACCAAGCCATAAGTGTTTCATGTTTGATTTAGGCTCAGCCTCGCAAGGTTATTTTCAAGCAGTGGTCCTGGGGCCGTCCCACTCTCAGGCTTTTGCTTGGCATAAACAGCATTAGCCCGAGGGTGGCCCTCATCTGTGCCAGATGCCCACAGCCACGGCAGCAGGAAATCAATGGGGCGTGGGGATATCCCCGCCACTGCTCGCCGCCGCTAATAGCTGTGGTGGTGTAGGAGTCCCTGTGGCATTTCCACATTACCTGGAGATTTCCCAAGGCAGGAGAAATCCTAAGGATAATTAAGCCTGTTTTATTTAGGGCTGAGCTGAGCCATCAGAGTGGCATAAAGCAGCCTAAATGGACCAGAGGATCTGGCACCTTATGTGAAAACTAATCATTTTCTGAGGTGGTCTGATAATTTCTGAGGAGGATATAAAATAATTCACACCCACATGTAGCTTTTAATGAGTAGAAAGGCCTCTCTGCTGCATGTTCTGGAATTGCACTTTTTTTCTTTCTGAAAAAAAAAGAAAAAAAACCAACCAAAAACCCCAACCCAATGATGTTTGCACGCAACAAAGGAAGAGGGAGACTGTGGCAGGAGCAGGAGCTTGGGGCAGTGTCCATGTTGCTGTTTTCATCAGGGTTAAGGGCTCAGTGACCATTTGGAAACCTTTTATGGGCAAACTGGCTAGCAGCCAGTACTGCAAATTTGCACTCCTGACTTTTTGATTAGTCAGTAGTCCATCAACAGCAGTAGAAACCTGAGAAACATTTGCAGCTAACCACGTGAAAAGCAGGTGTAATAAATCAGGTTGTTCAGGTTTAGTCCCAACTGGGAAATGTGTGGATGGAGGTAGAAATCATTCCCTACTCCTCTCGTGGCGTAGCAGAATACCTGCTGCCCCAGCCCCTCTGTCCGGCAAGATTTCAGCCTATAACAGTGATTGCATTCCCATTGGGAAATCGCAGATTTCCAACAATTTCTTTTAAGATCTACAGCGAAATTGCGCGCATGACGACCATTCATCCATCTCATTGCAGGATCAGGACCACGGGACGGACTTTTCAAGCTTAAGGAGGGAGCGAGCCCTTAATTGCTCTGACTGTGCTAAGTGGAAGGAGCTCTCTCTGTGCCAGTGCCCCGATGGCAGCAGAGGCATCTTTTCTATTTATTTGCCTCTGTCCCACGGGAACCTGGAGTGTGTGTCTGTGTGTGTGGGGAGGGGGGGACCTGAGCTCTGCTCCTTGGCTCCTGCCATGTCTGTGCCCAGGCTTTTCCCGGGAGCAAATCAGCAGAGCTGGTGACAGCAGAAGCCATGAAAAGACGGTGGCAGATGTGAGCCTGCTCTCTAATACTTTATGAATACTGAATCTGCTTTTTTTTCCAGGGGGAGGGTGGCTCCCTGTCTGCGTTGTTGCTCGTTATTTATTGCATGTAGGATATACACAACACTGGAACGGGATGTTGTTGCTCCAGTAGCAAAGTTGTATCCTGGAGATGCATTCTGGCAGAGGAGATACAATAGAGGATAAGAAAGTGGGGTGGAGGTGTTGGTGCCGTGAAGACAGATCCATGTTGCAGACCATGGAAGAGCTCAGGAGCATGTTTTAACAATATTTTTCTTTTTCTTTTCCTTTCGGGTGGACTACTGAACCGAAATGGTCTGGTAATTGTGGGCTAGAATTTTGTAACGGCTGCAGAAGAATTCTCTCTCCCAAGTTATGACATTTTAGGATTAAGCAAAACCTCCCTGTGTCCCTCAAGATTAACACATGAATTGTAATCTCAGGAAAAATTCAGGGGATGTGCCTTCCAATCTCAGGAAATGGCAATTTACAGTCTCGGGAGAAGAAGGGTGGATGGGACAGGTTTCTCAGAGGGGACACATCCCACTGACTGCTCCTCCCCAGCAAGTGACGTCCAGCCTGACCCATCACAGCCACACAGTAATGTAGTACTGCCATTGCCTTGCCAGTAGTTAAACAGAGACCTTCAGGCTCTAGCCCAGCAGCTCAATTGCCTTCCCAGGTATTAAAATAACAAAAGAAACAGAAACTACTGAAATAGGCAGAAGAATGCGGAGCTCTTCAACAGCCGCAGCATCAGGCAGGCAGCAAGAGCAGGTACATCCAGGGATGGTTTGCACGCTTGGTGCTGTGAGTTGTCAGTGCTGGATATTTGACAAAACCTCATTTTTATAGCAGTTTTAAGGAAAAAATTAGTAATAACTAAGCAAACCGCTGAAACCAACTGAGCTGAACAAGAGAATAACAACAAAACAAAAAGCCCAGTGTGTGTCTGTTGCCTGGGGCAAGCTACAGCTGATGGATAAAGTGACAGACGAATCCTTCCCTCATTTCCATTTTAATCTCTGTCTACTAATTGTCATCAATATCATCAGGGTCACTAGACCACTAGTGCGAGTCTACAGCCTTCCACAGGAACCGCAGCTTTATGCCTGCCCGGCCCCCAGGGCTTTGCCCGTTTCCTAACCCGGGCTGTACTGGGGATGCCCCGGAGGGGGAGGAAGGGCCCGTGGAGGTGAGGTGGGGTGGGGTGGGTGATGGTTCCCAGTGTCACACAGAAGAGGCTACTCATAGTGTCCGGCATTAAAATACAGGACAATTACAGCCCTCTTTGAAATGAAAATTATTTATACTCCCGTTATGCACAGGCCACGATTTGAAAAAAGGGCAGCTGGGAATCCAGCTCCCATTGGAAGAAAGGGCTCATTCCGACTCTTAAATCAACGACTGTGTGATGAAAGCACACTTTGGATCAGACCCAAGGAGGACAGAGTCAAAGCTTTTTGTCGGTTCTCTGCCTGGTGCGGTCTCTTCCCTTCCTTACTCTGGCATGTGTAACACACGTGATGTGCCACACGAGTACTCAGGAGGGTCTCTGCTGGTGACCAATCAGGCAGTCCCTCGGAATTTTGTTTCATCACCCCCCTGCCCAGGAAAGGGACCGCAAAGCGTTGTGAAGGTAATGTTTAACCCAGGGGCTCCAAGCCAAATCCTGGCCTCTGCGCACAGCTTGAGCACAAATTGTGCCCATGGCAACTACGCAGCGACTTGCTAGGTTGGAAACCTCCCATTCCCACTTGGAGGCAGCCATGTGGTCCTCTGCTTCTGCTGCTAAAAAGTAATAGATTTTTTGGCATTTACTCTGGACCTTTATCCGGCACCCAATCCTCCCTGCTTTACAGGCATAGTGTGTTCAGGTGATTTGGACAAGGCTCTGGGTTGGATCTGTTGGAAATGCTACCTCATAACATTTTCCAACCCTTTTTTGTAGGGGCCCTGTGCATTCTCCTTCTTCTCTTGCTAACTCTTTTCACTTTCTCTACTCCTGTTCCTTTGTGTTGCCCTCTCAAAGTCTCAACATCATTTTGGTGCTACCATCTTCATCTCTTCTCCAAATCTCCCTCATCTCTCCTGAGTTACTCTTTTTCTTAGACTTCCCAATTACTTCCTCTGCAATCATTCCTTGGCAGATAAGCTTCTTACTCCTTCTCCCACGTGGTAACCATTTCTTGAGCAGGAGATGTGAGGCTAAAAAATGGACTTTTCTTAGTTCTGCTGTTGGTTTGGGATCAAAGGAGTTCACAGTAGCTGCAGACAACTCCTCTGTTCATGCAGCTGTAGCTGGTGACAAGGACTCTGCAGGCTCTGAAGCACATCCATCCTTTCACTTGAGATTGTGACCCTGTTCCAGGATGCTGTGTGGTTTTGAGATTCCACATTTGCAAGGTGGTGCCTCTGTTGCCTGAAGGGAGGTGGCGGTGATCCTGGAGAGGATCATCTTGGCCTTGGACTCAAGGTGGTCCTCTTTGGCTTGCTACTCCATTGCTCCTGCTTTTCTAGTTATCCAGGGAATTAGGCAGGGACTGCTGCAGTATTATAATGCCTCTGTGTGTGTGTCCCTGTGGCTGTGTGGGATTTTACCACTGTGGTGTGATGCAAATCTGTAAGGAACGGCCGATACCTCCTTGTCGTTTGTGTCCTCCTGAGCGATTTGCCACCAGCGCTGTGACCGGGATAGGGAGAGGCAGAGAGGCAACAAAAAAATTACTCTGTAAAGCCGTCTGCTGCAAATCTTCCCAGAGGAAGATTTGGAATCCCCCTGCTCCCGCGATGAAAATCTTCAGAGGCCCGTGCCCTGTAAGCTGCAGTCCTCGCGGCTGCAGCTCCAGCTCTTCGGAGCTTATTGGTAACATATTTGCAAAGCTGCCCTGCTGTGATCACTGATCTCTGCCAGCTTAAATTTGGGAAAATGCTTTACACAGCCTTTCCTCTCCCCTCCTTCAACCCCTGCAGGTCTATATACAGGGAAAGAAAGATTTAGTGTTTGAGCATAAGCACTGGTCAGCCAATCTGCAGCGTATCTTCTTGAAAACCCAAAACAGGTGCTCTTGGGCCATCAAAGTCTTGAAGCAGTTAAACTTCCTTTCACCTCTGTTGCAGTTCCTTTAAAAGAAATAGAGAGATCTTCAAAAGGTGGAAGGGTGGCAGGCCAGAAACGTAAAGCGTGTGCAATCACTCAGATACAAGTGGCACCACTAAAAATTGCCTTCATATATCAGCTTATGGTTTACACACTGTGGCAGAAAGGACGCTAAAAGGTCAGCAGAAAAAAAATATGTATGTCAAGCCTGGAGCTGTGACTCCGAAGGTGTGGAAAGACATGATCTGAGAAGGGTTCTAGAGGGACTGGATAAGTGCTTGATATGGCAGGATTTTTTATTTTATTTTATTTTATTTTTTGCAAGGGAGCTGCTTGCAAACGTCAGCACAGAAGCCAAGGTATATACTCGCAGTAACCTCTTGCTACGACCCCTGGTGACAAGACGGATAGTTCCATTCATCTGTGGGTGAACAGCACAGGCTCTCTGCATTTTTTACTTGAAGCCCTGGATGAATTTGTTTGCGGAGGGGAATGTCACCGTTGTGAATGCTCTGATCACTCATGTGCCCATAGTGAAGTCAGTGGTAGGGAAGAGGGGAGGGGAAGGAGGGGGCAGAGCAAGGAGGAAAGCCAGCTTCTCTCCGGGGGTCTGGGGGATGCCAGCTTACATCCAGCAAAACATCTCCAACCAAACATTAATGGAGGATGTGACTTCGAAACAGAGGGATCAGCAAATATGCTGTAAATTAATAATGTGCCCTTTTAGTAGCAATTGCTTTATGAAAATCGGTAGGGCTTTTTTCCCCCCCCTCCTTGCAGGAATAGCTCTGAAATAAGTGGGTCTCACTGGAGTTTTGTTTAAGACTGACCCCTTACTTTATTAACCGTGTAACATTTTAAGGTTGTTTTTTCCTCTCTGTCTCCTCCAGCAAGTCTCTATTGATCACTGTTTACAGTTATAATCCCTTTCAAATTTATCATCCATGACTAACACCACACGTATTGATTGGTGCTGACGGATGTCCCTGTATGGTGTATACCCACAGTGATTCTGGCTAGTGAATATATACAGTAGATATATTTTTTTCTCTCCTTCATTTGCTTTTTATAGCTTTCTGCTCCCTCCCTTTTGTTCTCGGTCTGACTAACCTATTTCACACAAACACCGTGGGATTAACACATCTAAATTTAGGACAGTTTCTTTATTCCTGATGAGGTCTTTGGAACAGGAAGGAGAAGAATGGGTAGTGGTGGGGTTTGGGTTTTGTTGTTGTTTTTTCCCTCAACTGGGAAGCTACTGGAAGGAGACAGGCCCTATAGGAGATCAGATTTATGAGGGACATCCACACGTCTTAACCTAAAGCCTAAAGTAACAAAGATGTAAGGGCTAGTTTTTTTAGGGACAAATTAGATGTCACTGGTGACTAAGGACAAGGTGTCCGAAATCTGGACTATAAATGGAGTCATTTGTCAACAATGCATTTTTGCTTGCCTGCTGCAACATTTCCTCCATCTCTTGGCCAGAAATAGAGTTTAAGGTTAATCTCTTTTTCTGAGCCACCTTGATTTAACTTGAATTTACAAACCTAAACCCAAATAACTAAACAAACCAAAAGCCCCCAGCCCCAAATGCCCTCAAGGATTTCGCTACAGTAGCACCAGAAAATTTCTGTCACTTAAGCTATTGTTTTGTTCTTGTTAACCCAAAGCTGTGAACTTTGCGTTTCAAAGGCTGGGTTCCTTCCAGATTTGAATAATCCATTTGTAACTTTTTTTTTTTTGGTGTGCTTTATGCAATGGTATAAATGCATGTTCTTGTGCCTGCATTTTATTTGGGGGTAATAAGGCAGGAAGTATAAGACAGAGTTGTTAAACCTCAGTAAAAACATTTTTAAATAATAATTTGGCATTTATTTAATATACAACCACTGTCTTATTAAATCTATCTCTTTAGATTTAGTATGATAGTTTATTGTATTATAGCATTACTACTACAATGCTAAAGTTATGGTTGAAAAGGCATTTTCATTATAACCTCCTGTTTGCAGGTGCTTATAACTTCCTAAAGTACAGCACCTCTTTTATTTGAATGTGAAATCATTCACTGCACCTCTCAATTTTTTTTCTTTCATCTCCTTCTCAGAAACAAGGACGTTTAGATGTCAAAAAAAAAACAAAAAAAGAAAAGCCGCAGTTACTGAGGAGCAGCATTAGAGCTGAGAATCAAAACTCACCAAAGTAAGGGTTCAGAGTTAGAGCTTAGGAAGCTCTGGACCTTGATGAAGCTGCTGTGCCCGTGTCTGGTAAAGCAGAAAGTTGGCAATTTGCTCAGTAACGTGCAGTGCCATTAAAAAAAAAAAAAAACAAAAAAAGAAAAGCCGCAGTTACTGAGGAGCAGCATTAGAGCTGAGAATCAAAACTCACCAAAGTAAGGGTTCAGAGTTAGAGCTTAGGCAGCTCTGGACCTTGATGAAGCTGCTGTGCCCGTGTCTGGTAAAGCAGAAAGTTGGCAATTTGCTCAGTAACGTGCAGTGCCATTAAAAAAAAAAAAAAAATTCTCTTCTGTGTGTGCATTTCTCCCTCACCTTGAAGGCAAACAGATTTGTGTGGTGAGGTGCTCAGGACTGGACCGGGGGTCAGTGTGCTTATTGATGGACTGGGTTAATGACCAGGTTTTATGATGAGCAAACAGGACCTGCCCTCCGCAGGGCTGCCTGCAGGAAGTGGACACTTCTCTGTGCCCTGTCCTGGCCATGCCTCTGAGAGGATGGGCACACACAGTGGTGACATCCACGGTGGGCCCCCATCTTTGCTCTGGTGTCGCTGTGGTTGACCCTTAAGCTGTTCAACAGCTTTAGTAAATGTAATATTTAATTGCTTTCTGGGCTGGGAACCACTTGTAAACAAACCTTAGCCTCAACGGAGACTTTATAGTTAAATAAATAAACGCTGACAAAGAAAGACTGGAGACACAAAAAACCCAAACAGGAGCACAGCACTAAACTGCCCCATAAAACCTGTGTAAAGAGAGTGTTTCATGGTGTCACAGCAGCAGACTTTTTGCTTTTCCACAGGCTGAGTTTGCACGTGGCATTATTTTCCTTTATTTCAGTCCTGGCCCAGAAACTCCTGCTGGAGTGGCACTGAGCAGAGGGTTGGTCGGTTTGTTTGTTTTTTTAATTATCGCCAGGCTTAGACAAATTTCTCTTTCAGTGGTGGGCAGATCAATGCAGGACGAAGGACTTGTGCCACTGTTAGAAAGCGTGCAGCCTGTTCTTGCTGCTGTAGAACTGGAGCTGAGCAGAAAGCAGACAGCTATTCTTTTAAAGCACAGAATTTTGGTAAATCTCTTCTAGTTCTAGGCAGCAATGCAATCCTTTTGTTTAGGTCTAAACATGAAGTCTTTCCTGAGAATGCAAGCGGAGATAGGTGTGAATTCATCAAGACGGAGTTGTTGTCTCCTGCTCTGCTACAATCCATTGTGGGTTTAGGAATAATAGTTTCCTCAAATAAACATCCTCAGCGCCACTCAAAATAAAAGGGTTTGTAGCTCCAGGCCTTCTGCCCTGAAAGTCCTCACTGCAGCCACGGCAAGGCTGAAAATGAAAGTTGTTTTCTAGGAAAAACAGATAAATTAGGCAAACTTCTGTGGCAGGACCGAATTTTCTGCAGTTTATTCTCCCCATGAAGTTTTGCACTGCTGAAAAACCTCAGGCAAGGTCCCTTTAATGTTCCTCAAGTGCACGTCCAGTGACCACAGTGGTAACCACTGCCTCTGTCCAAAAGAGAAAAAATGCAATTATTTAAAAGTAGCAGCTACAAATAAATTTATTAAATAGAAGATGATCATATAGAGAGCTCTGAGCAGCTCCTGAATTTCCAGAGAACTTGTACTGCATTACCACTGTTTCAGCCTATTCTGTTGGGGCTTTTTTGCCGTACGGGTAGGCTTGACCTCTCTTTGCCAGTTTTAATTTTCCTGCTGTTTTTCAGTAGCTCTGAGGTCATGTTGCTAGCAAAGGAGCACTATAAATGGATTAATGAGTGTCATGAGGAAATAGGAAACTGTCTCCTTGATTTTTTTTTTTTTGGACTGTTTTAGTAATGACAAGTATTTAAAAAATCTTGAAGATATAAGAACAGGGAATTTTCTATTTTTATCTTTTTCTTTTTGTGAGGATCATTTAAAAATACCCACAGGTTCATTTTTGTGTAATGCCACACAACTTGGCATGCTTCAGACTGTAGTTAGTCACTTTTTGGTAGAATTCTCTTATGGAAAAATGTGTGCATGCCATTTTAAAATCATATTCAAACATATGGAAAGTCCTTTGTGCTTGCAAAATGTGGAAATCTGGTCAGAAATGGGCGAGCTTTATCTTAAATCCAGTCAATTTTGCTGAAAATGTAACTGGAGCAGAGCTTGGTTTTTGGAGAGAGAAATTCATCTAGAAGGGTGACGTTTCCTGGCTGGGCAGACCCATTCTGAAATTTGAAATAAAACGCAAAAGAAAGAGGTGAAGTGAAACACCTCTCTCGGATTTGCTTTTCTGATAATGAAGTCAACCCTGGACTTTTCATGGGCATGGACTGTCCTGTCACCGAGCCCAGAAATCTCCCAGGATTTTGAACCAATTCCAGCCAAGGGAGGGGCTGGAAATACAGGTATTCAACTGCAGATCACTGGGGACAGTGCAAATGTTGATTGGGAAAAGTCTATGGAAACTTCCTTGGAAGAAGGAATGATTGTCAAATAATTTGTGCAAAGACATCTTAAAGTCACTTGATTAAACTGGAGCGTCAGGAGGAAAAAGAATTCTTCTCCATATAAAAAAAAAATTTAAATAATCATAGTAACTCAGATTTTTACGTGTCCTAATGGTAAAGCATTTTGGTTATTTCAGATACCAGCCTGCTCAGCTCCTTGGTTCTCCACGTGGTCAGAAGGTTGTCGTGACCTCAATGCAGTTCAGCCTTGGATGGAACTTCTTACAGGTCCTTGTTTTTTTGCTTTCTGGGGAAATGCCTTTTCATATATTTGTTGCATTGTATCGTTTCTTTTCACTTCTTTTCTTCCTTTTTTGTCTTTTCTATTTTTTCTAACCTCAGAGGTAGCAATCCTACTGCTATTAGCAAGATGTCTATTACAGTGTCATTAAAAAAGCTATAGTCAGAGCATGGAATGACTCACATCATGGAGGAGTTAATAATTCACTGTAATAAAAGTATAAAGTTTTATGATAAACCACTCTCAGGGGAGTTAAATATAATCCTTAGCGGGTCACACACTGACTACAAAGCTTACATTTGTAATGGTAATTTGAATTTACTACATCGCCTTTAGTTTTTAAGCGTTTGTATGTCATTAGACCTTATAAATTGATTTATATATTCAACTCCAGGATAATTCTACATAAAGGTACAATAAATTTTATGGATTATAGATATGGCATCTAAAACAGTTTAGAAAAATAATTTTATTAAATTCACTTAAACGGCGGTGATGAACAGCGAGGAGGATGCCAGCCTGGCTCAACTTGTGAGATCTGCAGGAGGCGGGCAGGGAGCTGCCAGTGGTGGTGGGGACAAAGGGAGGGGACAGGGCCATAAGAGGTCACCCAACTTCTCAGTAAGGACTTCAGTGACACCAGGTGCTAACAGTTCACACAACCACAACTGTCACTGAGCAGGACCCCCAAAACTCCGTCTTCTACTGGGACATGTGGGGTCCCCATGGCCGGTGCCACCCTTAATGCTCCGTTGGTGACGCTGCTGGTAAATGCACAAGATCATCTGCAGGAGAGGATTGTGTTTGTGCCACAAACAAGTCACTTCTTCCTAAAATCAGGCTGCTGTGGTGCACCTTAGGTTGGCTTCGGCGGGGTGTCTTTCCTGAGCACTTTGCCTCCTCTGCACTCTTTATCAGAAATAGCTTGTGAACAATGGAAAGATCTTTTCTTTCTTCCCCCCTGCTTGGATTCAGCAAATGTATTCATAAGAGGAGCCATTAAAAATGTTCATCTTGAGCATTCTTTATTGATGTAATTTCAGCAGGACTGACTGTGAGGAAGTCACTGTTGGTATTTTGCCCCTGACATGGCAGATCCTGCTCAGAACCCTCATCCTGTGAAAACTTCTGTTTGCATTCCCAAGCATGTGGAGCAGTCCCTGAGAGCAGAGCAGGACACAGCTCAGAAACACTTGATAAACTTCACCGTCTGTATCTTAAGTGGTTTTAAATAATCAACCGGCTTTTTAATGCTGCTTTTCCTAAAGTCGGTGTAATTTCAGCGCTGATCTTCAAACCCCTTTGTCTAATCCGCTGTGTAATCTTTCCCATAACAAACCTAAAAAAGAACCTTGTACTCCCTGGTGGGCAGTTATCAGTGTATTCCCCATCGCACTCACACATTAGCAAAGCTTTATCCCATCATCGGTTTGGTTTTGAAAGCATTGAGGTAAATCTCAGGTGGCATCCTGCACTCAGTGGGTGTGTCACTGATGAAATGACCCAGCCAGCTGGACAGGTTTATGTACAATTTACTGGAAATGTATTAAATGTGTCTCGGGAAATGATTCTTTAAAACGTTCTCACTGCCAGTGCAGTAAAGATTAAGACCTTGGCATGAAACAGGGAAAAAAATTAAATAATTTTCAGAAGCTCGATGTAAAATAATGGTACTAAATGTAACTTAAAGTCACCAAAGGATGAGCATCTAGGCTGAATTCCTACTCCTCCCTTGAGTAATTCCCATAATAATTCAGGGGTCTCTGAAACTTGCAGGCTGAATTTGAGCCCTGGCACAAGCACACAGAGTCCTGCTTTAATCCCTCTCAGCCACTTTGCTCAGACAAAT
Organism: Mystacornis crossleyi; assembly: GCA_013400655.1. NCBI lineage: Eukaryota > Metazoa > Chordata > Aves > Passeriformes > Timaliidae > Mystacornis > Mystacornis crossleyi. Next base: position 14,399 of record VYZQ01011343.1, read on the forward strand.
GCAGGATTACACCGGCAAAACCAGGACTTGCAGGTGGGCAAGCTCTTGGGAAAATAAACACTGTTATTTTCATGTAATTATTTTTGATATTCCAATTCCTCTTCTTATATTCATTGGCTTAAATATTGTGAGGGCAGCACTTAGGCTGCCTCCCAGATTTTGTTTGTGCCTGAATTTCCTAAGCTGTTCAAGAGGACTTTACAATCTCCTTGCTTAACATGTAGTGAGCTTCAGACGTTACTGCGTGCAGACTTTTTTTATTATTATTACTCGTGCCTTTTGTATCCATCCCCACTTCACCGTGACTGCCTTGTTTGTTTGCCTGGAGCACCAAGGCACAGCGTGGCTGGAGTTCTCTGTGGCAGGAAGGGCTAGCAAGGGGGCTTGCCTGGCTTTTGAAGTGCCTCCAGGGCTCTTGGCAGAGGGAAGAGCGATCAGGATAAACGCAAAAAGTGGATGTGACGCCCGCCTGCCCCCAAACACTGGAGTTGCAGTGGGTGGGGAGTGGCAGCGGGTGCCACAGGCTGCCCAAGATGCCACGGGGACGGCAGCCAAAGGGGCTTGGGGCACCTTCCAGTTTCAGCAGCTAAAATTATGCCGGGATAAACTGCTTTCTGCAGTATCCTTGAACATTTGCTCTCTGCAGCAAATAAAGGCATTAAGTCCTTCCTCCTCTTCCAAATACACAATTTAGAAATAAAAGGTAATAACTGACAATATACAAACACTGAAATTTCCATTCTTCACAGATTAAATGATCCTTGCTGCAGATCATGAAAAGAGCCATTAGTGAGAGAGAGAGGGGGGTGGGGGTGCACTTTGTGTAGCATCAAGCAGTATATTCTGTGCTTTAATAAGAGGGAAGCTGCTGGAGAACTGCAGCATTCAAAATCACAGTGAACGCAGCAGGTTGATTTTTGCCAGATGAGTGCAGGGGAACGGAGGTGGGAGAGACGAGGAGCAGAGCTGGCAGTGGCCAGGTGCCCTCCTTGGAGTTTCACAAGTTGGTAAATTCAGGGGTTGTTTTTTGAAGAGCATTTTAGCCCTCCCAGACAGGTTCTTGGGCTTCCTCTTCTCATCAATTCAGGTGCCTTTTGAAGAAAATATTTCAACACCTGTTCAAGTCAATAGTAATTGTTGTTTAGTATTGGATTATATAAAGCTATTTCCTAAGGTTATGGAATTAAAAAGAGTAGTTAGGAGGTCTTTACAGCAGGCAAGGAGTTAATGGCTTCAAGTTGAGATGGAATAATTACTGCCTGGACTGATTTACTGTTTTATTTCTGTGATGTTTGAAAATCTAATAAATCATTTTACTTTTATCTTGATAGATAATACTTTCATTAGGAAAATTAGAGATTTAATTACAATGTTTATCATGAGCTGGAAGGTTTTTTCCAAAAAAAATTTTTTTTTTTTAAGGTGGGGGGTTTTTTGTTGGGGTTTTTTTTTTTTTTGTTTTAGGATTCCACAGTTCACTTTTGCCAGGTTTTCATTTTCTTTATCAAGTTTTCATTTTCTTTGTCATTCCTAAGTGAATGCAGCAGCAGAGCAGTGGGCTGGATCAGACCTGGGGCCTGCTCTGGAGGTGCCACCCACGCTATTTACCTTGACTTCCTGGGGAGCTGTAGATGTTTTGGGAAATCAGGCTGGAAGCTCTTTAGACTCTTAGATGCACAGATATGGAGACTGGAGGGGATTGTAAAGATCTTTTACTCTCAGTTTCTGGAAAATTCAGATTAAAATACCCCTCCCAACAGCAGGTGAGACCCCTTTATTCCCACCAGCGCAGTGCTGACCACTTGCTTCATAAACTCCAGTTTGGCTTGAATGTGCAATTTTTTAACCTTTCCTCTTGTGCAGAATGTTGGTTTTTGCTAAAAAAAACCCTCAACCTCGCGGTGATGGTGTGGGCTGGGGCTTGTGCTCCCTCTTGGCCCAGCCTGGCTGTGGTTAAATACCCTCTTGCCATCTGGTTTGATGGTTTGCCATTAATATGGATTTATGGGGTGGGCACCAGGGCCAAAGGAGCTCCCGGCCTGCAGCAGGGCAGTCTAACACCCATTCCTGTTCCCTGCAGTAAAATCCTTCACTGCTGCTTCGAGTGCAGAGTTTCCCTACATCCAGCATCCCTACATCACAAGGTTCATCCAAGGCACTGTCTGACTCCAGCGTAGTGTTTGCAAACCCATTTCAGTCCTCACTGCTAATTATGTTTGTTTGAAAATGCTTAAAGTGGTTGTAAAAAATCTCCAAAACACAACAAAAAAAAATGGTATCTTAATCTGGAAGATGCTTCCTTGCCCATACGACATCTGTAAGCTCTACATAGTCACTACTTAAGCTGATTGCTTCCACAATTAATGTGCTTCGGGTTTGTGATTCTGTAATCATCCATTGCATTGCAAAATGCACAGCATATATTGAAAAGTGTCTATAATATGTTTTAAAAGGAATTCTTAACTAAGCTCTGACCTCAGCACACTCTGAAGGTGAAGAGGATCAATCATAGATAAAAGGAGGGGAGCTCTCGGAGGACATGCGTACCTAAGACTTTCTCTAGGTGCAGTTCTGGATCTGTATTTATTGGTATTTATCTTTGAAAGCTCAGACAAGTAGAGAAGCTGTAATTGATTTTATTTGAAAGTGAGAGATGGGGTCAAATGGAAGCTTTTGGGTCTCCTGCTTTTACTTTTCTACCTATATAGAATGAGGATTTTTGTAGAGGCACTTAAAGACATTCATATTTTTTGACCAAGCGTGTGAATGGGAGCCTCCAGCAAAGCAGACTCCACCTCTCCTAGCATCAAATGAGCTGGGAAAGATCCTCATCCTGCCAACTCATCCTTAATTGGCCCATATAGTAAGAAGCAATTAAAACTAAGGCCTGATTCATAAAAAATGTACATTGTGTTTATGTGTCTGTGTGCGTAGGGGCTTTTCCTGCACTCCAGCTAAAAGTGCAAGAAGCACATTAGCTTCCAGTGCACCTTTTTGCAATTTAGTCCTTCCCTCATTTTTTCTGAATCGCAAATGACCTTTTCTCCTGGGCTTCTCTGCAAGTGAGTGTGAGAGAATCCTAGAATAATATCCTGGGTTGGAAGGGACTCACAAGGTTCATCCAAGTGTGAGTAGATGGAGGTGTTCGGTGTAAACCTTCTAGACAAAAAGTGAAATTTGGACAATATGTGAAAATGTCCAAATAAAAGCTAATGGCTGTGAGTCAGCAGTGCTGGCCTCTGTTAGCTGATTGATTTTTAGCAAGCCACTGGCTTGCTAGACAGGTTGTGAAAGATCTTTGCCGGCTCTGCTGGGTGTGCAAAGCCTGCAATCTCTTTCTCTCTTTTTCTAAAAGAGGAAAAATAAAATAATGTTAAATAGTTAATGCACAGAAGAAAAGGAATAGAGGAGAATCATCTGTCTGATGCTGAAGTTCATGTAAAGCCTAAATCTGAGTTTTTTTCCTTATCATCTTTCCAGATTATTATTTAATAACTGGATGCATAAATTAATTGAAATATATGAATGTAATTCCTATATATATAAAGGAATCTAATTCCTTTTCTTTCCTTTCTTGTTTTTGCTCCAAGTAATTTTCTTTTTGGAGTGTGTTTGGGTTTGGGGGGGGGTTGGGGTTTTTTTGTTGGTTGGTTGGGTTTTTTTTGTTTGGTTTTTTTAATTATTATTCTTTTTTATTATTTTATTTTTGGTGGGGGAGTTTTTTGCTCGTTTTTTGGGTTTTGGGGTTTTTTCTTTTTCTGTAAAGACCTTTGGGATATAATTTATGTGAGTCCCGGCTGCAGAAGGCTGCACAGGACTGCACAGTATAAAGCTGAATCATGTTCATTCTGTTGTGAAATACCTGTAACTTGTAGAGTGGTCCCCACCGCAAACACCTCAGGGTCAGGTTTTGCTGGAGGCGCTTCCATCCAGTTTGGTTAAAATCATCAGCTTTATAATTACCCCAAGTTTAAAAACACCCCAAGAAGGCTCCATTTCTTGTTGTTGCTATGCCCTGCCTTGGGAGCCAGGCTGCCGTGCTTGGCTTTTTGGTTATACCCAAAATAATCCAGCTCAGGCACGGATCCTGGCTGCTTCCCATCTGCTCCGCGGCAGCGGTGAGGCTACAGCCCTCGGTGGTGTTCGGCACCGCTGGGAAGGTCTCCGCTGGTGCCAAGAAAACAAGGGACCGTGTTTCCAGGTGCCGTGCCAGCCCGGCGCTAACCAGACGGTGTTTTCTGCCGAGGGAAAAATTACCCTCTGCGGGAAGGAGAGGTGGCCTCCGGTCCACCTTCAGGATCGGAATCTGATAAACAGTTTCAAATGTCAGTGGCCTGTTGTTGGTAATTAAATCGTAATGACAGATCCGTGCTGATACTATCAAGGTGCTTTTGTCCCGGGAGCCCTGCATTAAGAGGAGCCACAACAGCAGTTTTGCTTGTTCCCTCTTCCTACTGTTACAGTTAAATAGTTCATGGCCATCAGCTTCCCGAGCAGGAATGTGCACTGCCACCTGCGTGGGTTTCATGCCCAGTCACCGGGAATGCGAGTGTCTCTTAAGCATTTGAATGTTCAAATGTTTGTTAGCCCCAGCTAACCGGCGTTCCTGGTCGCACACCCCACAGGCACACATCTGTTTGCGTATCTTTACATCCAGACCCGGAGCCTTTACAATTTATCTGTTAACTTTTGGAGAGAGGAGGAAAATGTCTGTAGAAAGGTTAAAGTTCAAAACGAAGGCAGTCGGTCAGAGAAATATCAATATGCAGCTGTCAGGAGAACTGACATTCTGAGTCACAAAAATACATTTCCGGTTGGTGGGGGGGGTTAAGTTCTTCCATTATAAATGATTAAAACCACACAATCCGTCATGGAGATAGTAACAGCAGCCACCTTCTTAAAAACAACAGCAATTGCTTTATTCCCATATTGTTGTTTGTGCCCTGGGAAGGAAAGAAGCCAAATGAGAGTGTTTCAGATGTTTTGGTGAGTGAGTGCCTTCAAAGAAGTTTTGGAGCCCTTTTCCATCCTGTTCTGTAGAGGTCAGCAAGTTTGAGGAATTACAGGCACTAAGTGAAAATGAAAACATCAAGAGGCTTGCTGTCTATCACAAGTATCACTAAATCTTTTTGAACAACCCTGGGCAGTGAATTATGGAAGCATGGAATTGACTTACAGTTTATTTCTAGTAACAGTCAGTTACTATGTCAAATCTAAAACCATTCAGAAAAGCCTATAAAAATGTATGACAAACTAACCAGCAACCTCTAGATCTTTTTACATGTGTATGATTTTAGAGAACGTCTCGCTAGCGCGTGTGGATATGAGCAGACAGGACATTTTCACAAGGCTCTTTTTTTCTTTTTTTTTTTTTTCTTTTTTAAATTTTTTTTGGTGCCCTCCTCGCTCATGTTGTTTGGCATCAGAGAAAGCCTCTGGAGTAGCTTTGCTGCAGGAAGACAATATGGTGTGTGGGCAGGGGAATGGCACAGCTCTTGCTCCTGCCTCCCTCGGTGATGATCTTCCCCCCTACGAGTGAATGCTCCCCTAACAACCCCCCCAGCCTTATTTCGAGGGGCCTTGTGAACACCTGGGAACCTTTTAGCAAAGGGGTTGCCCCAGCCATGGCTCGTCCCAAGGTAAGAGAGGAGGAGGAGGAGGAGGAGGAGGAGAGGTCCTGTGGGAGGAGCTCACGGACACGTGGCCTGCGTGGATCTGTGGGGCTGTCGAGTCTGGTTCTGCTCCTGGCTGAGAGAAGAGCTAAAACTTTGGGGGTTCATGTGACCTTGTGGCTCNTGTGGGAGGAGCTCACGGACACGTGGCCTGCGTGGATCTGTGGGGCTGTCCTGGTACCAGCGAGTCTGGTTCTGCTGCTGGCTGAGAGAAGAGCTAAAACTTATATGACGCATGTGACCTTGTGGCTCTGTGGCAAGGGGGAGGGTTTCTCCTCGCTGCTTGAAATGCAGGTTTATAGGACCACAGGGTGCTGTTTCTAAAAGTTGGCTGGGGTCAGGTTTTTGTTGGGCAGCTCAGGGATCTGGGGAACAGAAGGTATTTCAAAACAGCTCCATTGTGTTCCCCCTGCAATGAGTCCCCGCTTCCTATTTCCCCCAGAGGACTCCTGGGAAGTGGCACTTCCCTAAATGTGCTGCCAGATCTGAAATGTGTGGTTGGCTGATGTTGTGGCTTTTCAGGAGAGGCCCTTAACTGTCCTTGGGCTGGGTCATGAATTTTAGGGTGGGCAGGACCATTTGGACCTAATTCTCTAACTCTCAGGGATGAAGTCTGGGGATGGCTTCATAAAACTAAGTGAAAATAAATTAATTAAAAAAATATGACGCAACTCAAGGCAACACATAAGTCACTTTCTAGTCACTGTTGTGATGGGCAGACTGGTATCTACCAACTGGGTGGACTTACAGAAAGGATATTTGGCCACTTATTTGTGAGGACTGCCCTGAGGAGGCAAAACAGGGAGCAGGTCTTTCACAGCTGGTTTTTTTTTGTTTGTTTTCTTTCTTGGTGGCAGACAGCATTAAAATGTTTAAACATTTGCCACTGCAGGAATGACTGCAAAATGTCATGTGTCCGGATAGCCATTTTGCTTTCCTTGTGGTGCTTGGGCTGGGAAAGCATCCAAAACCGAGTTCTTCTTGCAAGAAATGATTTCAACATCGGTCCCCTGGCAACTGTATTTTAAAACTAACACAGCCTAATAAACTTTCACTCATGAAGCCATCAAAGTTGTGTTTACTAGCAGAACACTCGGGTCAATAAAAATACTCCACACACTAGGATTTGGGCTTTTATTATTTTGCATTTATTGAGAAACAAATTGCAGAATGAAGTGGGGCCAGGATAAAATACTCCTATACATTCAGAATATAATACAAAACATAATTAGGCAGCACACTGTTAAAAGTCAGGACCAAAATCTAACAATATGGTGTCACCAATTGTAAACTTGTAACTGTGTAATACATAATTGTCGACTGTTGAGAAAAGATCTCATTTTGATAACACATATTGAGATTGGAAGCTTGTTTGTTAATGAGGGGTCTGAAAAATACTTATGACTCCAGGATGTTTGACAGCTCTAACTGCAACATTGTGCTGCGCAGTCAAAGAACAGTGAGTTAGAAGGAATACAAACAAAAAATAAGACCTTTTTAGGAGCAAAGAAACAGGCATGTTTATATTTAGGAATGTATTAAAATCACAGCTATCCTGCTCTGATTACAGAATCAATCAGTAGATTGACTCATGTGATTAATTTCTATTCATTTCTATTTCATAGGCACATTCTGGCTTTAAAACTGTTTTTTTTCAGAGCTGTTCATAATATCCCCAGCTTCATGTCTATGTAGAGGGCTGAGGAGAGGGGTGCTCTGCTCCCCTGGATGCGAGCTAGAGCCAAAGCAGCTCCTCCTGCCCACCTTTGCTGGATCTCAGCACAACCCAGCCAGGAGCTGTTTTCTCTCTGGGTTATCCCTCTCCTTGCGCAAAACAGGAGTTCGGGATTTCAGGATGCCACCAGCTTTACTTCAGGACTGTCCCCTCCTTTTTATGGCATCACCTGCACGTGGACCCAGGACCTGCTGGCTGCTGGACACAGCTGCAGCCCCCAGCATTGCCTCGTGCTGGCTTTCACAGCTCAACTTTCACAGTGTGCCTGCTGAAGTTGTGCATAAAGCCAATATTCAGCACAAAAGAGCAAAGCCGTATAAGCTGCACTAGCAGGTTGCTGCACACCTTTTATTTCTGATCTGTGCTGCTTTTATTTTCTTGGTGACAGATTAAGAAGGTATTGTTAAGGTTGTTCAGGATGCCACAAAAACTCCAGGTAGCATTTTGCAGTGAATTTCAAAATTTTTGAGTAGCGTTGTGCTGGTAAACTCAGATTTGAACTCCCACGGCATATATTCTGTTCCCTCATTATCCTGTGTGCTCAGGAAGCTCTGCACAACCCGTAGCAACTTGTTTTCTCAGAGGGAGTGATTACATGTGGCAGAGTGGGTTTCTTTTGTGTGCGTGTGTGTGGCAGTCGTATAAAAGCCAGCCCCTGTTATTTTTCTGAGTATTTGTAGCAGCTGCAAAGGAAATGTCCGTGTTGCTCTATGTTTTAGAAATGAGGTGGGGAATCTTGATGCCTCAGGAGACTCTGCTGGCATTGCTGATGTCTTCAGGTGGCACCTGAGGACTGACTGGGCTTGCTGCTGTCTGAGGAAGGATGCAGGTAGAAGGCTTTCCTCCCAGTCACTCAGCCCCCCAAACCCAGAAGGAACACTGACCAGTTTGGACTTAAGAAGATAAAATTCCTGGGTTTGTATTGCCATATTCTTCCTGCTGCCGACAAAGACTGCATTTAGTGCTGGTGTCACAACAACCTGCCACAGTGGCGCTGGCAGTGTGTTTCCAGGTCACGCTCAGAACAATGGCTCTAAGCGAAAGGCAGGTGAGGCTGAGCTTTGTGCTCACTGGAAACAGACTGAAACTCCCCTGGTGACTCCAGGATCACAGTGGCTCTCTGTGCCCCACACCGAAATCTCAGGGCTTCACAAAAACCACAGAGGGTTGTGGGCTCTTTCCCTCCTTTCTGTTTCCTCACGGAGTCCCCTGCCCAATTCGTTAGCAAACTTTTAATGGAAACTTTTGGAAGGAGGGGGTGCGCTTTATTTGCACAGCTCAAACCACCAGTTCTGTTGCTTCCAAGATCAAGCACTTTTTTTCCTTGCCCTTTCTAGATCAAACCTTGCTACAAGGCTGAGCTGCACACAGTATCCTGTCTGCTTTTCTTTCCTTCCTCAGTGCACGGTGTATTTATCCTAAAAATGTCCATTTTCTTCTATTTTCTCTTTGTTTTCTTTTAAAACACCCTTTAACCATTGATGAGTTGAAGCAATTGCCATAGAAATACTACATTCCAAAGTCTGCTCAGGCTCAGTGCTCCTTCATTATTACGGTGCAGCAAATTCCCAAATCCTGTTGACTGCCAGAACCTTGAAAGAGAACACCTCTGCTCTAAGGAGGCTGAGGGGGGCAGTGCTGTTAGCTGGGGTTTGGCGCTGCACAGTGGGCTGCACTGCAACGCCCTTAAGGGAGAGGTTTGGGAGCATCTTCTAAATTAGGGGGTCGGCGTGGGGACCGGAGCCAGCAAGGAGCAGCTGCCTGGACACTGCTTTCCCCTCCTCTCTGCTGCTCAGAGCTTTTGTCTTGGAGCTGTAGCTCCGCTCCGCTGCATCCGCGGGACGGCCGGGGACACTGAGGGCTTAATGGGGAGTTGTCAGAAATAATTGTGCTTCTACCTTTTTGTGCTGTCAGAGGGGAAGATGTTAAACTCTCTCTGAAAGCTGGATGTGAACAGGGATGGACAGTGGTCTTCGGACCATTACAACCTACTTCCTCTAATTTTTAAAATTTATATACTTTGTAATGCATTATTAATTTTCCTGTGAGTGATATGACTTTCAAAGCTATCAAGGGACTAATCTATTTTTTACATGGAGTAGAGAAGGATTCTAGGTTTGTACAAATAAAACACTCCCTGGAAGCAATACAGCTGAAATGATATCTGCAAACATCATGGCTTTACCTCTCTTCTGAGCAAACATCAGCTCTCTATAGAAAGTTAACACTTTAATTAGACAGAATTTCAAATGATTGTGCATGTCTGCTATTAAGTTAAAACGTTTGTATCCTTTTTCACAAAAAATACTTTCTTTGTACAGGACTGAGCTAGGAAGCCTGGGAAGAGATATTCAAATCCTTAGTTTAAAGATATTTGGGAAATACACATGATTAAACAATCACTGGTATTACCTGAAATCCAAAAATTGGGTTGCTATGGGTATAGCATATTTGCTTAATTCTAGATGATTGTTCCTTGCCTGCAAGGAAAATTATGTGTGGTTGCAGAGATTTAAATATCCTTTTTTCAGTGGAACTCCAGGTATAATGGTTTCATAGGTCTAAGTGTGGAGATAATTTTGGTTTTGGGATGTTAAACAGTAGCAGATATGTGCACACTTATTTAATATAAAATCTGGTATAAATAAATGAAATCCAGCAAATGTTTTTTTGGGAGCTGGGTTTGACCTCCAGAATAATGTTAACAGAAGGTTTACTATACCACGTTTGGCTTTTTTTAATATATATTTGTAAAAATAGCATGAGTTCAGTAGAATAGTCCTACTGAAGAGCCAACTACAGCTGAGGAATAAGGTGTGATTAAAACATGGCATTGCAAGAACAGTGAGTATTTTTTAATGATTCGCATTTCATGGACACTCAGCTCACAATATATCCACTTCTTCTTTTTCCTGGAAGCTGTTAGCTACAAAGCTTCATACCAGCCTGTCTTCATACCAGCCTTGGAGGGAAAATAATGTCCATTTTTTCAGCTCTGCTATTTCCTCCTCTGCACTCTTTGAAATTCCTCTCGCTGATACCAACCACAGGTTCCTCCGTGCAGAAATATGAAAACCTGGCAGGCACGAGGTGCGATCTGTGATCCACCAGATGTACCTGGGGCATTGAGATGGCACTGAGCATCAAATTAGGTCTGATTTGGATAAAGATAACTGGACTGGCTGCAGAGTTTGGACCTTTCAGTACTAAACCCATAAGGGTCCGGTGCTTGTGGTGAGGAGTCAGCTCAGCTGCGTGTGCTCTGCTGTTGCAAAGGGTAGAGCAACCTTTCTCCCCAGCCTTCAGGACCTGGCACTGTCAGAGCTTTTGCACGTGTTGAAGCAGGTCGGAATCATCCATCTTCCTGTACGTCTGTGAATGTCAGAGATAAGGTACCTGGGAAAGGCAGGCCAGTTACGGTTCTCAGGGCTTTCCTCTTGGGATCTGAACCACGTTTGGTGCACCTGAGAATAGGGGATGGAGGGTGGCGTGTGCGGGGATAAATCGAAGTGGCTTTTCAGTCCAGCTGCAAATCCGATCTGCTGACATGCTCCTCTTCAGCACTACCTCTGTGGAGCAGATCCTCTGCCCACCTCATCCGCCCAGGCCTGGGATGAGAGAACGGGAATCGTCAGGCAGCTCTTTCCGGTGCTGGGTCATGGTGCCAGGTGCCAGTGCTTGTGCATTCTGTTTGTGGACTGCTCGTGGCCAGAGCTTTGTTACCTGATGTTTGGGTGGTCACTGTCAGACCCATGGCAGCTAAACATTGCGTGCTTTAACGCTGGGGTTTTGTTTGGCAGGGGTTTACCCGGAGAGCAGGGGAATTCCTGAGTGATAACATCCAAAATAATGCTTTTATCCTCTAGAGATGGTGTGTGATAATGGTGTGTGGTCAGCCTCAGAAAGGGATTCTTGGAGGCATTTAATGATCACTGCAACCTTGAGCGGTCCTACATAAAAAATGCTCCCTAGGCATCACGGAAGGCAAAGGTGGTTCCAAACCAGCACTGCTTCCAGGGACAAGCAGTGGCAAGCACTGCTCAAGCCTCAATCTCGGACGTGTACTGGACACTTGTCACTCCTTGATTCCCCTTCAGGGCCATGTGGGGGCCTTTGACCTCCTTTTCAGTTTGTGGGGTGCAGTTTGCCCTGTGCAGGGCACATGTGTTGCTCCAAAGCATACGAAATTCCAAAAGTTTTGTGTTTTCTCCCGATGAGACCTTCTGTCGATGCTAGAGGGAATCCCGTGGGTCTGTGTGCAGTACAGTTCTAACATTGGGCAGAGCCAGGACGGACAAGCAGGACCATCCAAAAACTCTAATTCTGCAGTGGTTCAGAGGAGAAAGGTACCTGCCTGTCAAAACCTGAAAAAAAAAA
>VYZQ01011363.1:0-27319 GCA_013400655.1 Mystacornis crossleyi
TTAATAATTATTTTTAAAAGAGTATAATTAAATATAAATCGCATCAATCCTTTGTTTACATTAGAAACCTAAGTCGTTTGTATTCTAAAAAAATAGATTTTGCAAGCAAAAGAGATGAGCAATTAAAAGATTAAACATTTCTTTCACAAATCTTTTTTTTCTTTTTGTTGAAGATCAAAAAGCAGTTATATATTTCGCTAGGTTCCAGAGGAGCAACAGTTGTGTTACTTTTTCTGTGCCTTCCTTCCTCCTCCCTACCTCAGGAATTAAAATGTCAGGCTACAAAGTCATATGTAGACAGAATTTTTTTCAGGTGAGACACTGAACCAGAAGGCAAACAAGCAGTGAATAAAGGCATTCGAGCAGCAGCACCTTCCTCAGCACAGAACAGGCAGGGCCGGGCAGCCGCGAGGCAGAGCCTGCGTTTGTCTCCACAAAGCCTGAGCAACCACCAGCGCCACAGCTACCCTGGCAGGAGGAGGACAAACTCCTTTCCTCCGCTGTTCCCTCTCATCCCACCTGCCTCCCCTGTCTGCTCCGGAAGGGAGGGGGACAGGGAACCGCTCGGAAGCCACGCACTGCAGGGCACGACTCCGTCCCCCGGCGTTAGCGTGAGCGCCTGCATAAATCTGGGTACCCAGGGACGGAAATTCAGGAGCATCCGACCCTCCCCCGTCCCTTGGAGCCGAGGACCGGCCGTTCTCAGTATCCCGGGCCCCGAGTCCCAGCCCGATTCCCCGCGGATGCGGCGGCCCCATCCGTCCCCTCCGCGGGGCCGCGGCGCGCCCGCGCCACCTGGCGGCCACCGGGGGCGCTGCGCCTCCGGCCGCGCACNCACAGTTTTAATTGTTACTGCTGTCCAAGATGGAAAAGGATCCAGGTTAGATGTCCACCAAATTGGGCAGTAAGTATTCCATGCTGTAGGGGACCCTCTTCCTCTGTGCACTGGAAAGAGCTTTTACCAAGCTTGTTTTTATGTGTGAAACTGAATATTAGGGTATGAAAAGCAGCCACAAAGGATATGGCTCCTCACCTATGTTTCTTTCAGTTAGTTTTTTACATGGATATATTTCTCCAGCATATGACTACATTAAGCAAATCTATTTCCTCTTATTTTCCTCTCCTCATCATTTTCTGCAGCTCTATTCTGTCTGTTACACTGGGAAAACACAAGGAACTTCTGGGATCTGCAATACAGGCACTGCTCAAGCGGTGCAGCTAACATGAAATTGATACCAACTTTAAGAAACATCAGCTGAAAAACCATCTACATCCCTCAGGCCACCGAACTGCCTTCAGAATCCACTACCTGGCTAAGGAGGTGTGGTGGTTTAGCAGTTTAGAACCGGTAACATCACTTACCTATCACAACCAGTCAGGATCAGGATGAGTGTTGCTGCAGCAGCTTGAGAAGCACGAATGTCTAGTTTCTCTCCATTCCCTGTTTTTCTCCATTTCTCGCTTTACAGGTATAACTTGCTTCTTTTTTTTTTTTTTGTATTTCAGCAAAACCAGGATGTGGTGTTGATCCATTGATGAACCATGACACATCTCCAATTTACACACATGCACACACATAATGGGGCTACTTCAAAACAATCCAAGGCCACTTTTAACCCATTTTTCCTCTTTATACCATACTGAGATGCAAGATGATATTAAAAAAGTACACAAAATACAATTAGTCTTTCCCAGGCTTTGGAATTCATACTTGTCACTACAGCTGTTAGTGCTGCATTATATTGCCATACTTTAAAACAAAGACAAAACACAAACAAACCCCATTAAATACATCACTGTTGTAAGGTGGGTGGTTTTCCTCTTCCCAACAGGCAAATGCAACACATTTTTTACTCCAAGCAGCTTCCCAGTTCCTACAGCGAAGCAGAGTCTCTGCAGGGCTTTTTCTCTCTAGGGTAGCATTACTAAAATTTGGACTCCTTCATGCAACTTGCACTTAAAATTCGAACTTTTCATTAAATTGAACCTGAATTCAACTCCAAAAGCTATTATTTCACCAGTTCCTCAGAGGACTGCTGATCCTCCTATGCTCCAGCTTCCCTGCTGTGCCCCCTTGGCACTGACTGTGGGCTGCTGCAGCCCAGCCCTTCCCTTCTGTGGGTCACTTCTTCCTCAGACCCTTTGGAATCCCAGCAGGAACCTGGCTTCAGGTTCTCCTCCGGAGACTGCGGAAAGCGATCCATCCAGATTTCTCAGCATGATATGAGCACAGCCTGACAGCCAGGCTAATCTGACCCCTCGAGTTCAGCCAGGATCCTCACCCAACAGCAGCAATGAGTATCTGAATTCCAGTCAGCACAAGCCAACTTTGGTACAAACCTTTATTATCTCACACCTCCTTGCCACAGCTCTCATTGAAACAACTGACATTCATATTTTACAGGTACCATAAAAATTCACAAAGTGTAAACTCTGCTGTGTAGTTCACAAAGAAAAAGTACTCAAGGATTGACTTTCTGTCAAAGGAATTTGGCACAGAGGTGTTCACACATGAGGGAACAGGCAGGTACTTCATCCTGAGCATGACAGGGAGGCAGTGTTTGCATGGTTCAGAGGCAGAGCTTCTCCTGCTGATGGATGGCTGGCTTCCCTGGGATTACCTATGGCACTAAAAGGCACAAAGAGAAACACCCCACGAAGCAGGCCCCAGGCAGTGTGGGCATCTCACCAGGAATGTGAACGCACCCCAGTTCTTCCAGTCGCAGCTGGAGGAGAGGGTGTCACCATTCCCACCAGCTCCTTGCTCTTGCTTTGTCCAGCAGGAACTGCAGCTGGAGACTCTTGCTCCAACAAACATGGGCAGCCTCCTCGTGGCTGCAGCAGTGCTGGGATTGGTGCCTGCAGTAGCCAAAACGGGTCTATGGCTGCCAGGGCTGTGGCCTTTAGGCTCAGGATTGCAGGTCTGCTTTACAGATTCACACACTAACACACAGGTAAATATTTTAGATGACACCATGTCTCTCACGTTTAGAGACAGAAGTTCTATTTTAAAATAGTCCTAGGTTCACTAGACAATTGGTTAATAAAAGGTAGTATGGAAGGACCATCATAAGCAATATGCAGTGGTAACTGAGCAACAATAAATACTTGAGTTGTATGGAGATTTTGTTGGTTTGTTGCTTCTTGTTGGGTTTTTTAGGTTTTTGTTTCTTTTACCATCTCCACTGTTACAAAGCAATGACAATATCAGTAGCCATAGTAACACAATCCCTACTTGTTCTACCTCAGCCAATTGCAGATGGTACACAGAGCCCACAGATAATTTTCTCAAGGAATTCAGAGGAAAGCCGGTTTACCCGCTGGACCAGATACTGTCCCAAAATCGGTATCCACATATTCCCTAAAAGTTTTGGTTAATTTGATCAACAAAAAAACATTGTTACTTCCCATCCTCAACCCAATGCTAGTATTTTTAAATTTACAGCCTGATCTTCTGTATCATTAAGGTAATGGAAAAAGAACAGAGAATGAGAGGAAATATCTCATTAGAGCAGATGATCTAGGAGAGAACGGTCTGACATAGACTCCAAATTCTTCTTTTATGAATAATCAGCACTACTCACCAGGGCAGGCAGCAAAGAGTCAAATCCAACGGAAATTTCACATAGCTGTCTAAGAAAAAGCAACTGCTCAGGGATCATTAGTTTGTAAAATCCTCAGGACCCTGAGACCTCTTCCCAGGTAACAAACCTGCCATGTCTGACCTCCCTAGAAACATGCCCTTTCCAGAGTTGAAGCAAGCCTGATCTTAGGCTGGTATCAAACATGCACAGCCACTGTGCCTCCTCTTTTCAAACCCTGCTCCTAAACCCCGTTTCTGCTGAATAACCCACCACTCAGCATTTTCCAGGCATAGACACCAGAGATCTCAACCCAGGGAAAGGTGGACAGAGAGTGAGGAAGTAAGATACCTAGAGCACAGTGATCATCAGTGATCAGCAAAGGTGTGGGAAGAGAGGGCAAGCACACATGGCACCAAGAAAGCTCGGGTAGAGGTGAATTGTGGGCACATTGACAGCAGTCTGTCAGGGAAGAGGGGCTTCTTCAGGCACTGCAAATTCCAGCCCTCGTTCCCAGAGTGGTTGTGTCATTGTAGAGAAAATGAGAGCAGGACTCAGCATTGGCTCAGTGTTGTTTACATCCGGATGACAAAGAGGCATTAGAAGGAAGAGCCCTCTTAAGGAAATCAACTTGTTGCTGGACAGTGTTTTGGAGCACATACATCCGCTCGGTCTGGCAAATACTTGGGGCATTGGTTCAGTCGGAGTTCACTCTGTAGAAGTAATTTCCACTCTTTTCTTTAAACACCTTCATCTTGCCAAGATATTTTCTTTCCAGAGTTCTACCTTGTTCCCAAAGCCCCAGCTGTGTTTCTTCCAAGAGCCTCCAGCCCACCAAATACACAACGTGATGAATGCTGTTATTCCTGGAACATCTCAGTGCTGAACTGAGCCAACTGGAGATGCCCAGGCTGCCTGACAAGCCCATGCATGAGCTGTCAGAGCACCTAACTGGTGTAATATTCAGGCACCAAAACTAAAGCAGAGCAAACTTCACTAACATCAGACCTGACAAGTCTGCAAGCAGAGAGAAAGCATGTACAAATACAAGAATTTATCTCATAAAAGTTCAGTAATATATTACAATTATTTCCACACACAATAATCTCCAAGACCTAGGCATTTTCACTGAAAAAGCGTTTGTCTAAAATTTTTTTCCTTTATTTTCTGAAGTGGATATCCACATTTCGGATAAATCTTCTCTCAAATTCAGGCACCTGGTTTATATACTCTTAACCTGCTGCACTCTAGAGCTATGCTCACACTGCCTTGGCACTGCAGCTGTGTCACTCTGCAGCACCAGCTTAACGCATACTTCCCCACAACTGTCAGTGGTGGAAAAAAGGCATTATCAAGTACACTTTCCTTGGTGAAATTTCAGAACTAACTGAACAAATCTGGCTCCCTTTCCTTCTGTGCAAGTGCTTGACATAGGATCATTTTTGATTTGCATGGGATGAAGCGTTCACATGAGTCCCTCACTTCTCCTGTCCTGTGCCTGCCATCTCTTCTGAGCCTGAAACTACCAAAGCTGCTTCATCTTCCAAACTTATGATCCAAAGCACAGATTATCCAGAAAAGTCACGTCATTCAGTGCTTCCCACCACCCAGCACACACATGCACACAAAAAACTCAACACACTGTTCTCCAAACAGAAGGTTTGCTCTGCTCCATGACTTGGACAAACTATTTTTGCCAATATCCTATTCAGAACTGAAGGCTCCTATTTATTCTTGAATTCTCATGTAAGTGGTTTACAGTAGCCATCTGCTGAAAACCTTCATTCTGTGGAAGAGCAGCAGGGGTTTCTGACATTCAGCAAACAACCCGCTGTCATGTTTGATAAATACTGGTAAGTCTCTCAACCTCTAATCAAAGACTTCCTGGGTTTATACTTCTCATGCTGGGGCAATTTCCTATGCTCAAGCTATGGGTAGGTACCATGGTGGTAAGAACATCTGTGTGGAGTCTCTCACTTGCATTTCTGGCACACATGAACCTAAAAGGACAACTCAACACTGCACTGGCTTCAAGGCTTACATCCCAATCATCCTTCCCCCCACCGCCCAAGAATAAGATAAAAATCAATAAATCATCTAATAATCCCTTCTTAAAAGTATTCCTTACATAAGGATAATTACAGATTGCAAAATATGGATTGCAAGAAAGACATCTTTCACTGACACTGTTTCTTTGCATGAGATTCAGAGTTACCAATTGTAATTTGCTACTCAAAGATGAGAGATTTATGCTCAGGGATGCCATAATTGCTTTTGTGTTCTTCAAATAATTTCTTTAGTTTCTGTAGATACAACGCATGTAGCTGATCAATCTCTTCAGTGGTGGGGTTCAAGTTCTGTTTTACAGGAATTGGGCTTCCCACTGTAAATCAAACACAATAGCATTAGCTTCTCTTTTTAAGCAGAATTGCTGTCCCTTCTGTAAGAGCTCCACCACAGCTCCCAGCCAGATGGCAGAATCACAGAACAATTTTCTTACCCTGGGGCCTGATCCTGCCTTACACAAGCCTGAATCTTGGACCTGGTTTTCCACTTCCTTTTGCTCAAATTCAGGTAACATGAATTAAACCCCCTCCAGCATTTCAGTTTGGCAAGAAAAGAGCAAATGAGAGGAGTGGTAAGCTCTAACTTGAAGGAGCAGTTTACACTTCAAGATACAATCCTATGGGTTATGTACTGTCTGCAAGTTCAACACAGTATTTTAAAAAATGTACTTTCTCACCGTCTTCTGATCTGAATAGTAAAACTACTCAGTGTGAGGGACATGCTTAAGAGGACAGTGATGCCCTCAACCACACACTCACATGAACAGGACTGAAGCAAATATTTATCTTCCAATTTATTCACAATGGATATCACTGCACCAGAAATGTTGTTTGTGACCTCAGCCTAGGGAGGGTATCATGTAAATCCCCTAAACCCTGTGAGGTGTCTCTGAACCATTCACTGCCCACAAATGTCACTGGAACAAAAATGTTCTCCAGGCACTGTGCAAAGCCTGCTACCTGCTCCATGGGAAGGGACTCCATGGAAGTCCAGATGGCAGCCTTCTCCTCCACAAAAAGCTATGGCTAAAAAGTGGGTTGCTAAAAGAGGCTTCCCATGATCTCAGTCCTTCCTGTGTTGTTCAATCACCAGATTTTGACAGCTGCATCTTGCACCAAGACTTTAACAGACCCGACTGGGATTACAGCGGAAGTTTAGAAAAACAGAGAGCTAAGAGCACCCTCAGGAGCTTTTCCAAAGGCACCTTAAAATCCTTTTCAAGAGATGTTGCCACTTCAGATTGGATGGTGATGACTAAAGAGAAGCCTAGCCAGAACCACAAAGAGCCGAGCCTGCATTTTCCTGCTGCAGCTCCAGCTGCCAACATCTCTCAGGCCCTGTGTGGTGCTGAAACTCAGACTTTACATGGCTGGGGTGGGAATCCAGCCCTGGATTGAGCAATACCTTAGAGGGGTGTGAAATCAATATACATACAATACAGGATTTCCAGAGGCAGGACTGGAAACAGCAAACAGCCCCCAAGCCCTTCTGCAACAGTCTCTTCTCTCAAGAGTGAAGATTTCTGGTGGAATTGAAAACTACACTCATCTCTCTAATATTATGTGCAGCTTTAAGGAACCTGATTAATTTGATATTTTAGAGTTGCTTCTATTTCTGAAAAGCAGTAATAAAAAAAAGTAAAGGAAAACCAAATATGCTTCATTCATCAAGCCAAAAACACTCAAACTTCACAGATCTTGGCTTAGCTGAATGGCTCTTGGATCCACGGCTTCTGAACCAGGAGTGAAATCACCCATACTTGGCCACGTTGTCAGCACAATTCATCACCTCAGGTGAGCTCACTGTGCCTCTGCAGCCCTCAGGAGCTAAGCCAATGCTTTCAAAGCCATGTTGAGCCATACCTAGAACACCCCACACACTTCCAAGGACACAGGAACATTGTGATAGTTCTCAAACATGGGGAAAGAGACACAAAAGGCAAAGGATTTCATGAGATCTTACAAGTTCTGTTGCAAGACTCTGGTCTTGCTGATTTGTAGCACTCCTGAGCTCTTGTCATGATGAAGAAATGCCTCAAAGAATAAGACATTTTAAGCTTCAGAACAGTCCTGGTGTCATTAGCCCAAAGAAAAACTGCAGCATATACATCTCATCCAATACATCTCATTCCAAAGCTTAGATAACATTTTGGCTTTAAAATAAGTGACATTTTTAGCCTGCCTGTATACAATGTGGGCTTTAAAAATTAAATATTTTCAAAATATTTAACTGCATGGACTGATAAAACACAGATTCGCATAAAATTAACATAAAAAGAGCTACATTTTAGTCTTAAACATTTTTATTTGCTTCATACTATAATCAAATCATCCCCCCAACTAAAGGGAGGACCACCCTCAATGTCCCTTTTGGAACATCAGAATAGCTCAATTTTCTTTAGTTCACTCAGGTCAGAATCTGGCTAAAACTGATTTATCAAAAAATATACCGACAGACAGCTATTGCCTTTGCATGACGCCCAGCATCACCTATCTTGTAAAGGTGTAGTTGTCAATAGCACTAGTAAAATCATAAAAAATATATTTAATCCCACACTCCAGTGAGAGTAGATGAGCAGTAATGAAAGCTTTTGGGGAAAAACACTCTCCCAAACTGCCTGTCAACATGGCATGGAGGCTTACAATTAAACACAACTGGATCTTCCCAAAGGAAAATACCAAGAGTGAAGGAAAGAGCCTAAAGACCTGCAAAGCCATCTAAGTGGCAGCCTGCCCAAGGGCTGTGGCAGAGGTACCACATTGTGTCCTCTCCCTGTCCTCCTGCATCTCCCTCTGTCCTAATAAGCACCAGGTCAGGACCACACGAGCTCCCTCCAGTAGTGATGCTCCAGAGCTCTGCTGGAGTGGCTGTGCATCAGCTGGAACATCCAACTGCTACTTCTCTGCAGAGCTAAGAAATTACTGCTCTGGGCTTCTCACAAAACAGCTGCAGCATCCAGAACCCACAGCAGCAGCTGCAGAGCTGTGGCAGCCCTCTCGTAAAAACTGGACAACTCCTGGATTTCTTTATGGCTTGCCTAGGATAGAAGCCAGTGGATAACTGAGAACGAAGAGTAAGCTTTGGCCTGGTTCAGAAAGGGGAAAGAGAGAAAAGAACTGCCCCTTTTAACAGGGAAGGACAGCAGTTTAAAAAAAAAAAAGTTTAAACCTCACATACTTGTTTTAGGTGTACAGCAATCAATTCTTTCTGTTAGAACAGATTTATAAATTTACAGACATTAGCAGCACACTGATGAATTTCTAAACATTTGCAAACACATTGAAAAAGGTGCAGGGAACTTACCGACAGTATGAATAGGTTGCCTGTACGGTATTAAGCCAAAACTATACTGGAATACTCCTCTAGCATGAAATAGTGGTAAAGCAAAGCCCATTATCTTTTGCAACTTCTCCTGTACATTTCTGAGCCGTGAACCTTTGGGGTTTGCAACTTGCTTGAATAGTTCGTTTTCACCAAAGGAAAACACCGGGACCAGATGAGCCCTGTAAAACAAAGAGGACACTGAGCATTCTAGTCAGCTGGCACTTGCACTGCAGTTCACATCAGCAGCATGGAAACAGTTTCACAATAACCAGCGCAGAAAGTTTCAGCAGCTTTAGATTTCATCAGCAACAGGCATTCAACTCTTCTCATGTGCAGCTGCTTTTTGGATGCCTTGGCTGTTTTGTGTTTTCTAAAAAAAGTGATTGGCACACAACTAGCAACTTGCTTTTGGCAGTGTTTAGTTGATTGGTTATTTGGTAACCTATTTGGTTAGTTGGTAACCTATTGCAATTTGTGACTGTTCAGAATTCTGAAAACGAGTAATTGCGTATATCATAAGCATGACTTTATCCACCACTGTTTCAGCAAGTCCACCCTTGTTCCACTGCATTTTTCCTCTTGGCAAGCAAAGAAGCCTTGTTGCTAACCTTATAATGCTCCCAGCTGGGTGGCATCAAAACCAGATCTTGGCTTTGCCTTGTCTTTTGATCGGAGTAATGCGTGCCCTTGATTTCAGCACAAAAACCATGATAAAAACCAGACACCCTCACAGACATGAGTGCACTGCCAAATTCCTCCTCTGCTGTTCAGTTCCCAGTGAAACCCTGCTTCCTCTGGACTTCTATGAAAACAGTAGCCTTAATCCATTATTACCAGAGGTCAAATCCTACCCACAGAAATTACGTGAACTCACTTTGGCTCTTGCCAAATGGCCTAATGAATTCTCATTCAGTTCTCATTCAGTTCATGAATTGGCTTGGGAGGAAAGGCACTGACTAGCTCCTGGACAAACTACTTGAGTGGATGGAATTGGTGCAGTTGTCTCCAGCAGGTAAACCCACCGCTGTATTTAAAACCTTGGCTGCAGTATGGTTTTTGATTAATGATTAGTTTCATTAAATATTCTACAGAGTTTAGAGGAAAAAGAAGCAAGGTAATCCTAAGCAGTCTCAGAAGAATTCAGGGAGGTTTTACTTGATTTACTTAAATCTTAGTTTCTGTATGTTAGCTCTATTCAGCCCCCACTATCTTTAAGAAAAGCCTTACTGTAAAATAGCAGTATTGCTAGAACATTGTCAGAATGAATTTCTGCAGAGCTGTGAATGCCTGAGGAGGATGCACTGAGGACAGAGCTGGCTGGAAAGCACTGTGGACAGTCAAAATCCACCTGTGCAGAAAAAAACCCCCTGTTTCAACAGCTTCTTCAGCCTGAAGACTCACACAGACTGTCATTCCCACATACTATTCTGACTAGTGTCTGCTCAAAGTTTCTTCCTCCAGTGGATTTATAACCTAGCCACCTGTAAAGGAAATATCATAAAGCCTGGTACTTACTGTGGCTGTGTAAACACTCCACTTTTTACTACAACACTAAGACAAACAGGAACATCTTGTGGTGCAATAGCATCCTGACACTGCGGGATTTGTTTTGATCTAGTGAAGGCTTTTGCAAGATGCTATGTAGGAGGCTGAGACAGAGAAATAAGTAACTTATGATTGTGAAATTAAAGATAAGTTAGCTGATTCATCATTTGTTTTGTCTCTTTAGGATTTCTTCACTTCATATCAGATATTTGTACTACCTTGGACCATAATGTCTTTTGCAGAAGTGCCGAGAACTTTTGGTGACATATTCAGGCCACATTTGACAAGCTCCTAGTTGAGGAACACAGCTTTTCTGTGCTGACAGCACAAGAGCCAGGGCCAGAGCACAACTCTCTGCATTGCCCCTTCCCTCCTGTGTTGGTATTTGCTGCTGCAGATCACGAGCACAAGGAATGTGTGCAGGCCCTGATGGCAGGTGGGTCTTCTCATCTGCACCCCACAAGCCTCCCTTGCCCTTTCATTCCCACTTGAGTTGGAAATTTTCTTCCCATTTTGTTAATTGGTAAAACATTAAAACCAGAGGCAATTACTGGATGCCAAGTCTTTGGGCAAGAGCTCTGTCAGATTCGCCCTGTCCCACAGCCCTGCTGGAGAGATGGGAAGTCAGAATTCCTATGCTTCGTGTAGAAGCAGGTTTTTATGCTGGTGTTTGTACAAACAACTTGTAGCCTGCTGGCTACAAGTGACCATGTGAGCTGTAGCCCTCAGCCACTCAGGCAGAGACAAGGCACTGTCACCCAGAGGAGGGCTCTAGACAGCCACGATCCTTTTAGAAAGACGAGAGCCATCACTGGAATCAAAGTAAGTGAGTAAGTAAAGGGGCCATTCCTGTGTTTTGTAAGTGTTCCCCTCTTATTGTTAGGTGTTGGAGACACTTTTGAAATCAAGGTCATGAGAGGCACAGGTGTATCTGATTTCTCAATCCAAATCAATTTAGATGAGAGATAACCACCACTAAACTTTGTGATATGACACACCAGACATCTATCAACATGCTCAGAAAAATAGTACCTCAATATTCTTCTAAACTTTATGGTTAAAAACAAACAAAGGCTAGTGAGAGTGTTGAGGATCCCACTGAATGAATCAACAGTTGAGCAAAAATTGAGTAAAGACTCACTTAGGCACTAACGTCCTAATTCAAATACACAAGAGTTGTTTCTGGGTACAAAGTAGACTAAAATGGTACATTCTATTAGGAAACAAATTCTTTATGAGAATCCTAGTGATATGTATAAGTGATATATATATATAGTCTATAATGATATATATATGTTGGAATTTTGGCACAGAACAGTTCTAGAACAGTTTTTAGGTTTTGGCATGCTGTGAAAAAGCAAAGAGCTCCTCTTCTCGGAGACCACCTCTTCTCCAGTTAATAGCTTAAAAAGCTGTTACAGATTTCTCAAGACTAGTATTTTTTTCTCACTGCTTCACATGTCAATGAATAATCCTGGGAGCTGTTCAGAAAGTGTAGCAGGAACAAATCATTGGTTCCAATATTTCTAAAATACAAACTATCTAGACCAATCCAGAACAAACACAATAGCCTGTACTATGTAAACCACTCAAAAGATATTGATACCATCTTTGTTTAATTACACACTGATGGCTGCTTGATAGTAAAAAGTTATTTAGTTTTTCATGAGATTTTCACTAAAAATTCCCAGGAATTTAATTTTGCAAATGACAATCTTCAAAAGAAAGTGTCGTTAGAATAACAGTGAAAACAAATCTTCCTAGACCATAATTTTCAGTGATTTAATAAAACAGGGCCTTGCTCTCCAATTTGTTTGTTTGCTTCAAATGATAAGAAAAATCTACCTTAATGTATCTTCCATTTACAGAGCAGAAAGCAGAATGTTTGCTCTACTCAGCAAAACCAGCCAAGGTTTACTAATATTGTTTCATAATTCTTACTCTTTGCTAGTGCAAGAAACAACAGAAATTAAACAAGATATAATAATAACACCTACTCCTTACAAGTTATGAAAGTCAAAGGAGTTTTCAACACTCCCAGATTGGATCTAGGTGGACACACTGGCTCCTGTGCCAGATATCTGCATGTTCTTAGACAAGTAACTCTTTCAAATTCTCTAATTTAATATAATGTGAACTATACTTAAGAATCAATCTGCATTCAAAGCATGCTTCATGGAAGACCTACCCATGTTTCAGGGCCATTTTAATAAAGCCCTTCCTCTTGAGGATGTTCAAGGTTAGACTTCCAGGATGTGCATTCAGAGATTCCTCTGCTCCTCCAATCACAATGACGGATGCATGGCCACCTCCTTCATTGTTCAGCACATATGAGACACTTTCCTTGGATGCAGAAACCATGCCTTCAGGAAGAAACATTTTAGAGTGACCACTGGATCTTCACATACAAGTACAGTGGAATTTAAGAATATTTTTAGATATATAAATGAAGTTTCAAAATTATAACAGCACAGAACAGATTTCAAAGATTTGGGTTTCATTTCCTCAATCTGCAACAGATTTGGTTTCAGGCACGTGCTTTGATTTCACACTGATGAGTTAAATGCTGTTGCCTATTGCAAGAGTTTTGAGTTCTTCAGGGCGTGCTCTTCTGCCAGCTTAACTCCCCCTCGGAGAGACTCTGTGCCCAAGAACAGGAGGTGAATGGCAGCAGGTACTGCTGAGAGGCAGCAGCTAAAGCCGTGCAGCAGCTGCATATAAACACAGGCACAGAGGGGTTAACAGAACGAACAGAGGACTTGTTAACTCAAACATGGAGCTACAGTGCCAAGCAGAGCCCTTCATTCTTTTCATGCTTTAAAGCAGCAGCTCCATCTAAGGCAATGGCATGACAGTACTAGAAGAAGCAGAAAAGACTCACTTGTACCATTCCCAATGATTGCATTAACTCATTCTCTAGTAACCAGGCCCCAGCACTCATCAATATTTAGGCTAAAACAGCAGATTATATGAAGCTTTCCTGGTACTCTTGCTGATCCAGATACTTCATCAGAGGCACTCTGCTATATAAGACTTTATCATCTCCTTAGATCTTGCTCTGGACTTGGTGCTTTGAAAAATTCCTTTTCTAACAGATAGGCACCTAATCCTTCAAAGGTTCCTTCTTGCCCTAAGTTTTATTTCAAAGGCTTATAGTGCTCCCATTTACCAGAAGCCATGTTTAATTACACTGTGTTGAATTAATATAATCTAAGTGACAATTTAGAGATCAAGTCTAGTTTACATTGGTGTCGGTTTCACAGAGGTATCAAAACACCATTTTGGATATCCTGTTACCTGCTTGGTCTTTTTTCTAATAGGGACATTACAACGTGGATTATAAAAATCTCATAAGAGAGGGAAGATGACTGTGATCTACTTTTGAGAGCTGGCCACCAAGAGGAATAGCTTGCTAGTGGAGCGATTTCAGACCTCAGTAAAAAGCTACATCCATTTGCCACATATGCCTTCAGTCACTGTTACTCTGAAAATGCAGCTGACCTGAGACTCACAAATAATTCAAGTGATGCTCCTTCATGTCAGCATTCATTTTTCTTGGAAAGGAAAGCAGGAGCCACTGCCTTTCCCCAGGACAAATTTGCCTCCTGCTGAAGCTGAGCTGTCAGCCTGCATGCAGGGCACTGCTCCATGCTCACACCACAGCCCAGGAGTGCCGCAAATGCGCTTCCCGAGGCAGCAACTGCAGGTTTTGGAGACAGGGAGAAGAAGACTGGGAAATGAAACACTGTGCCAGGAGCATGGCTTTCAGGACATGGAAGATTTTGCAAGCATTTTATGATTTGACTGATGACCTGTATTAGACCAAAGGTCCCCTCTCATTTATCAGCTGCATACCTGTGAAAACTGAGCTCCAGTGCTGGCTATTCTGTAGTCTGCTTTTTACTGCAGTTGTTTCTCACCCTGCAGGTAAATATTTGTTCCCATGGGTCAAGATGCCAAAAACATGTTAATCTGACTTCCAGACAATGATTAAAAGACAGTGTTTGAAACTGTAATGTTCTACCACCCTCAACCCCTCACTTAGCAAGTCTCAAAGAACGCCCTCAGAACTTACATGCGCGTGGAAAGGCATTCTCTGATATGTTGAAGTCTACATAGACAAGTAATTCTGATATTAGTCTGGGCAACATCCAAGGCATGGTTCTGTGAATGGAGCAGTGGAACAGCTTCTCTGAGATAGCAGTGTCTGTGTTGCAGCCAGGAATAAAGTTATATCTCTGTCTCCCAAAGTTAGTCTTGTGCATGAGAACATACTTAAATGCTGTAGTTTAGTGAATTTAAATAAAATAACTCCTGGATTAAACAAGTTGGGGGGAACACTAGTCCTTATTTAATTCTTCTCATCCTTCTGTTCCCCCAACTTGATTACTTGTTATCTTTTTCTTTTGTTACTGCAGCACCAGTCGTGAATATCACCCCTTTATGACAAATGCTTCTCAGAACAGAGAAAAGAGATCCCTCTCTTTAGAGTTTACATCTCAATTAAAATTACACAAATTTGCAACATGGGACTTCAATCAGAAGCAGGTAATTAAGTTCTGAGTAAAAAGATATTTGTAATGTGTAAGACTAAGCCCTTCAGGTAAGATATTAGCTCGAATTTATTTTATAAGTGCCTGCCCAATGACTAAATAACATTAAAAATTATTATGCCCTTCTCTTCTTGTATATAACGGGTCCTCTGGACTGCTGTCTCATAGTTCAAAGGAAAAACAGCAATTTTTTTTTTTTTTCAGAAAGAAAAAACAACTCAGTGATATAGTTTACAAAACTATTAATAAACCCTCCCAAATTGTTTTGCCACAACAGTTCATCATAAAATAGAGGTTAAATTTAGCACCTATACTGATCCATCTGAAATTACTTACCATATACAAGTAGAGGACTAGACTCTACATTTGTAATAGAAGCTAAAATATGGAGCAACAGCTGAGACATTCTTTTTTTACCTACCAGCACTCATTATGTATTCTCTGAAGAAGGGGCAGCCAAACCAGATGGGCATGATATGAAGATATGGAGTAAGCCCAGGAAATAAATTTTTGAAAGTAGGATCGGTGCAAAAATTTCCGAAGGCTCCAGCTACCAGGACCCCATGAGGGTGAAAGCCAAGTAAGTAGTTGTGATTTGGGTTCAGTTCTGAAGTTTTTATAAGCTGAAAAATAGAGTCGGTGGTGGGCATTATAATATTTACCTCAAAAATAACAGCTATGGAGATTGCACATTGACAGGACATAAAAGCAACGACAA
The DNA here is from genome assembly GCA_013400655.1 of Mystacornis crossleyi. Classification (NCBI taxonomy): domain Eukaryota; kingdom Metazoa; phylum Chordata; class Aves; order Passeriformes; family Timaliidae; genus Mystacornis; species Mystacornis crossleyi. The sequence goes on from VYZQ01011363.1 coordinate 15,789, forward strand.
TGCATTTCCTTCTGAGCACTTAAAATTATTGTCCTGCTTTACAGATAAACAAAATTTAAATAGATGTGGCAGGATACCATGTCTAGCATTTACTGTGCTGAAGCACTCTCTTGTGACCCAACAATCCAAGTAGAAAACCAGGCCCTGTCCCCTTTTGTCACTAAACCTCAGATTTCCCATGTTTTAAAAAGAAGTTAAGTTTACCCTGGAGTAAGTATTAGAATTTTCCCAAAGATGAGTCTTAGATGTTTGCCCATACTTATGGCTATTCAAGCAGTTTGTGAGAAACCTTTTACTCACATGAATGGGAAAGTATTCCCTGAAATACTTCCAGACAGTCCAGCTTCTGACCCACTGGGACCGTCTGCCCCCAGCACATGGTGTTTCCCAGTCGATGTAGAGCCACAGCAGGTACAGAACAGCAAGGAACCAGAAGTTGCCCAGGATCAGGATCACGAAGAATCCACAGCAAAACTCTGCTACAAGAGACAAAAAGGAAAAGCATAGCAAGCATTAATCACATCTTGTCCTTTTAGGACTCTGAATGCTCAGCCCTGATATGTTTTTACAGATTTACTCAAAATGCATACAAATTAAACTCAGCTAATTCCACACGGTGTTGTTACACTGTGAAACAATACAAGGGCGTATCACCTCCGTCTATTATTTCTCCCTCTACTGCACAACCGGACGTTTGGTAGAGAGCATCTGGTTTACCTAAAGCAAAATAAAAGGAGACAGCAAGAGCTAACAAGGATGTAATGCTTCAGGGAGTGAAAAGAAAGGAAAGCTGTGGAAGGAAAGAAAGGAAAGGGAGCCATAGCAACATCTCTTTTCTAATTACAAGGGTGTTGGGCAATCATTTTCCACTCTGTTTCTCAGCTTCTTTACCTATAATATGGCAGTGGTAGTTCAACTCCCAGCCGAAAGTGCTATCACTGGCCAAGGAGATGCACTAGGCAAGACCAAAACATGAAGGGGTTCCACTTTAGCCACTAAACACTAAACAGTCAAAGGGGAAGTTCAGCGCTGCTGTGGGAACACAACAGCAGGTAAGTCCTGATACTTTCAAGCCCAATTTTCTAAGTGTAACATCCTGCTACAATAGCAATACGCAAGAATTGTATTATACACAATTCAAAGAGCAAGAAAAAGTTGTTTGGTTAAATACAATGTGTTACTTTGGGCTCAACCTTGAAAGAATTACTCAGGGAAACCCTATGGAAAAGTTATCTTTGTAGAACTTGCAGAATTTTACAGTTTTGCAGCACGTTGAGCAGTCCTGGTCAGAGATGTCTGAGAAGTAGGATTTGCTGCTCTCTGCCCTGTGGTACCCCTGCAGCAGCCTGCTTGCTCTGCCACCTCCCGAACAAAGCCCAGCAGGCTCATGGATCAGATGCTGAAGTCCAGTTTGCAAGGGAGCTTTAGCATCATAAATTTATACAACAGCAAGCAAAACAGGATCTAGATCTCACTGGAAGACTCAATGGGCAGAGTTGCAGGAATCCAGCATTTTTCAGAGAGATTTTACAATGCAGAAGCAGTACTTTATGTCTCACAATTGACTGGCTTTCATGAGGGCAATATCCCGTGAAGTCCTAGAAGAAGTTACACCAGTGAAACATACTGAGCTAAATATACCACTAAATAGAGCAGAATTAAAAAGAAAGAAGTACTTCAGGCAATAATTTGGCTCACACAATGTAAATATCACCAGAACTGAAAACTTTAGAATAAGCAGATGAACCAAGAGTAAAACCCATTCATCCTAGTTCAGATCACCTTAATTCAAGAGAGATATTATTTGAGTGTTGAAAAGTCAGCAGATTCCCTAGACTAAGCAGGTTTCAAGCTGCTGAAACAGAGACCTTAACTTGGTCTACAGGCAGACTTGCATTTCCTCCAACCTGAGTATTTACTTTTTCTGAATTTCAACCAACTTGTTCTGTGCCTAGTCTGACTGTGCCTTCAGAACAGAATCAGATATCTTGTCATGGGGCAACTGAGAACTACCACAGAACCCAGAAGAAGACAGAGCAAGCAAAGTTGCAGGTTAGATTGAGTAGGAAAGAAGGAGATGAACATTCACATTTCCAGCAGGAATATGAGCAGAAAAATAAAGAATTGCATTTGCTCTGAGGAAGGGAGAAGGAAATGACCATAAACAAAAGCAGGAGCAGGATCAAATCAACCATTTTCAAGGATCTCCATCCCTCAGTACCGAAGCTCACTGCTTCCTCCTCACAGAAGCAACCCCAGTCTTGCACAGAAAAGCACTTGAGTAAGAGGTCTTGAAAAACACCACAGCTAACCGAGGCCCACAGGCCCCCAAAGTCAATGTGGAAAACTCACAAGAACTGAAAAAAGTTCTAAGGAACATCACTAATGCAGGACAAGTAACACAGGTGAAATATGACACTAAATCCCACAGGGAATCCCACACTACCAACAGTCCAAAATAGGGTACAGAAATCTATTCAGGAAAATTCATTACCTGTTCCTTGAAGAAGAGATCCTGAAACTATAGAAATTTCTAGGAATGCTAATCTGGACAGGGTGCCAAGGTTCTCGGTTTAAGTTTGAACAAGTATGAGAAGTCTTTTTTAGCTGCTATAAATCATTTAATTTCAGGTTGTTACGCAAAAATTGGTAAGTAGTTACATTTCCTACACTTCATTCCAGAAGCACTTTTGGCTTAACACAGAATGGCTTTTTTAACACAGAATCACATGGCTTTTTACCATCAGTTTCCGAGCAAACAGCTGAAAAGTGCTTTGTAGCAAAGCATCCTTGATGTGAGAGCTAATTACATCAGCAGTGACAAGGCCCAGATAGCAGTACTTAATCCTATGCAGACAAACATACACAAGATCAACAAGCTCGCTGCTTTGCTTTAGCTAGGACACATTCCTGAGTGCATGCAAGGTATGGGGAGATAAGTACGCTGTTAGCACTTCCTAAGGGGAGCTCAGCATCTTGTAGGACAAAGTTGATTATTGCATTCCCAATGAGACATGCGAGGCAAATTCCTTTCACCATACTTCCTCATTATTTTAATGAATTAGCAGCCTGCAAGATGAGCTAAACACTGATGACTCAAAACCAATGAGCCTATAAACACAAACTTGATGTTTTCGCCTTCAGACAAGACAGTGAGTAAATAAACAGCAACCATTTTAACTAAATTTATAAACAAATTCCAGGCAAAAGGTGAATTAATTTGCGATTTGTCACTCTACTGCATCATTGTGTCCTTGGTATAATTACAGTGTACACTCTAAGCATAATTTTTTGGTTGAACTTGAATTAGAGCTTTGAAAAATCTCTCTGTGATATACTGGATTGGCAGGGGGAGGGGAAGGAAATATAGATTAAAAGACAAATCACTGCCGTGGAACTCTGAACACTGGGTTTGTGAGCCAGCGTTGGTGTGTCACTTCTCCATTTCCCATTAACAACACATGGATACTCGTATTTTGCAACACATGGATGAAAACCATTCTATGTAGTGTTAGCAACCAGCACCGGCAGCCATCCTACCCAATGATGTTTGTACAGCTGATTCTTCAATCATTAAACAGGCTCTGAGTTTGCAGCTGGGGGCACCAAATCCATAAAATAGTTAAATACCAGAGACAGGAAGCAGGAAAACAGCACAGATTAAATCTGGAAACTGGAAGCTTCAAGTGCATTTGGAGTTATTAAGGAATCAAAAACGTTTGATTAATATCTGTTGTGAAAGCCACCGAATGTAAGACTGTCCCTAGAAGAGAAGCCTCCCATTATGCGCAGAGCAGTCATGGACAGCATGCCTGGGCAGTGCAGGTGTGTCCCTGGTGCCAGGGGTGCTCGTCTCACTCCAGGCAGCACTACAGGCTCTCTGCAGCGTTCCAAAAACCAGGCAAAGGAGCTCACTCCAAAATCTCAGGACTGCTCGGCAACTCAGGACAGCTCTGAACTCCCAGTCAGTTCCTGCCATGTCCCACATGCCATTAGCAAAGCTTTCTCTAAACACATTATGCTGCTCTGTCTTAAATGAGCTGGAGACATTCAGAGTTCAGCAATTTGAATCTCATCCCACCAAGGACATGGTAAAAAACCCTTGGCATCCTAGTGAATACATAGGTGGAGAAGTGATTCTTAGTATTGCCCCTCCCCGGGCTTTATGAGTACATGTGTGTACCAATACACAAAGAAAGGTGAAAAGCTCATTTCTTACATCTGTGGACATATGGGGGAAAAAAAAAACAAAAAGAAAGATGACATATTCTTTAACAAAAATGTTGATGTACCCACAACAGGACTGTGCTTTTCTCATTTTTAGTTTTCAGAGCAGCAATGTCTCTGAGCTGGGTTGGGAACAGAACTTTGGAAGGAACACAGAAGTGCAGTGATGTTTTCATCCCTAATGAACATTTACTCCTCTCTATTATCCCTCAAGTTACCACTGATCTGCTGATTTTGACAATAAAAAAAATTATTTTCCCCACTTATGGGATTTTTCATGCACAAAAAAAAATCAGCCTTAATTTCTGAAAATATTCTCTAAATTATTTATATGCATCATAAGGAAAATGACAGAATTTTAAATGAAGTAACAACTACAGAAAATGGACTCCAGTATTCCCACCAAAGTAAGACCTGAGACAACAGGCAACATCTGAGAACAGGCAGCCTGCCAAGGCTATAGTAAGAAAGTTCGTGCCTCTGCAGAGTTTTGCTCTGCAGCTTTTACAGAGAAAGCCTTTTTTTTAGAAAAATGGAGACATAATGTTAGCACTGTCCTGTTTAAAGCCTACTACTCTCTGCAATTCTGTCAACATACAGTTTTCTACCGGTAATACAGGAACCTGCTGACACTTTTTATCCATGGCAGATAAGGACTCTCCAGCAAAGAAAAAGCCGGGAGTTTATTTAAACTAACTGCACTGGAAAACTGTTGGCATCCCCAGGAATTTGGCAGCCGTGTCCAGAACTGAGGTGGCTGGGCAGCCAGCATTTGTTGAATATGTATCAGTCTCCTGTGAGGGCATTTGTCAGGTTATTGGTTACAACTGGGAGCCACAAGGATATCTGAGCCTTCCTACCAAGGAAGCTGTATCTCAGCAGTGCTAGGATAACAAACATAAATCCTCAGATGCCAAGCTTTGGAGGCCTGTTTATGCTGAAATTTGGTTCCAGTTCCCAAGACCTTCCACTAGCAAATACTGATAAACTAGAGATCCAGAGCATTACACCCAACTGACTTGGAGGTAGAGTGGTCTGGATACCATAAATCCCCAAGTTACTAATTGCCAAGTCCTGAGACAGAATGCCAAATTTAGTCTACATATTTCCCACTTCTTTTCTTTCTCCTTAGGCATTCACTGTCACTTATGTTCACATACAGGGTCTCTGGTCTGACACAGCAGAGCCATTTCTCTTCTTATTTTTGAGACAGACAAACAAATACACACAGACACATGGTTAAATTCCCTCCCTAAGATGTAGGTAACAGAGGCAGCATTCCTAGAAATCCTAGTCAGTGAGTACCCTGTTATTCTCTGTGATCACACTTCAGTCCCTACCCATAGGCCACCAGTAAACTTCACGGATAGATGAGTACAGAGTGACAAAAACAAGCAGCAGTACCAGACAGCTTGCTAGGAAAGGCTCATGGAGCTCAGCTGCGTTTTCTTAAGTATCAAAAGAGGTTTGTTTTTTTTTAAAGGCATTGAGGAAGAACAAAACCATATTAGTCATCCGGCTGTAGCTGATTAATTAAATCAGCACCAGATAACAAACCATCATGGCATGTTTGCAGGAAAGGTTAATATTTGCTTTAGCACGTTACACTGACACCTGCTTTCTCAACACAGAAATAACTTATTATTCCAGCAGCAATCTCACACTCTGTGGCAAATGTTTCATCATTTCTATTCTTTTGGGCAAGCCAGATTCACAACTCAAAACTGTCTCCAGCCAGTTCAGTTAACAGACTGCTTCATCCTACATGCACAGAAGTTTACTCACTAGAGAACAGGATGTAGTTTAATATATACCAATGTCTTCAGCATATTATTTTGTGGCTTCATGCATATTAAAGCACACCTTATATTATATAATGAGTTTGAATTATTAAGGGTTTTGCAAATAAACACAGGAGTGCCTGCAGAACAGTCACTTCCTAAACCCCCAGTGAGGAGACCAGGGACACTGCTGGGCCCCAAAAGTGAGTCTTAGAAGACACACCATTCTCCCCTATCATCACCTTTTCTCAGAGAAAAACCCTGGTATCCCTGCTGTAGGATTAAACTCTCATTTCCCTCTCTCATTGTCTGGCCCGAGACACCACCCCTCCACCCAAGTTACTCAGTTTTGCATTTGATTTCGTACATGCTCAAACTCCACTGTCCCTTTTCACATAAGGGGCAAAGAAGTTAGCAGGAGCACAGCTCACCAACTCACCTTCTAGCTTTATTTTCTTCAAAAATACTGTTATTTGATTTGTGTACATTAGAGAGAAAGGAAAACAAAAGGCTAAAGCACTGAGAAAGCAGCACTTCAACAAAATCTCACTGATTTTTTCTTTGTTTTAATGGTTTTGCCTTTAAAAGAACCTTTTGATCTACCTCCTGCCTGGCTACTACTCACCTCCTGATACAAACTGAACCTCACTGACAGATGTGCAGTACTGGGGCACACAGCTCACACACCAAGGATAAATGCTCAACTGCCGTGTGCTGTGTGAGAAACAGAAAACCTACCTCTGTTCCCAATAGGATATCAGACCTACTGGTAAATGCAGCAAAATTAATTCAAAGTTCTTAAGAAAAATGTTTCCAAGCTTAAAAACAAAGACTTCCTGCAAACACCAAGCACATCGGTTGCACTCACTGACAGTGAGAATTTCTTTAGTGCACATGCACCATGAAACCTATGATACAAAAATGGGGGTTATGTAACCTCTTTGCTTTGTCAGTCCAGCAGCTCTTACAGGCTTGGAGATTTCATTTCTCAGGTGACCTTCTGCCTGCGGTTGGGTTGGACAATGGCAGAGAGTGATCAGGAGTAGACAACACACAGCCTCACAGGTGGACGTGGTGTGGGTGTTGCATGAGCTCGGAACAGGGCCAGACTTGCCACAGGACTGTCAGCCCCTGGCCAAGCCAGTCAATCTCTAATAACAGTAATTACAGGCATAAAACTACCATCTATTAAAAAATGGTCTGGTTTGGCTTTTTATCCAAAGTAGCTACTATGAAATTGCAAAACTTCATGTATTTGCTGTTTCAGCAGTGTAACACTAATGGCTTGACATCATGCTTCAGCCTGAAGCTGTTGTGGATTTGTGCTTAATGTGGTGAGAAATAGCATGATTTTAGCATTTGCCAGTTTTCAGTTTTAACAGCTTTAGTTTTCCAGACTCAAGACTGGTATGCTTGTCTTTCAAAAGACAGAAGCCCAATTAAAACACTTTCCTCTTTCATGGAACTTACACCCAAACTTTCCTGGTCTGCTGCACTTGGAGAACATAAGATATAAAGCCAAATGGCGTTTTCAGCCAGCACACGGTGGAAATCTGTTAATGGGCATTTCTCTAATCCAGAAACTCCAGAAATATACACATCCCAGTATTTCAGAACTTATTTTTGCTTCTGGTGTCATGCCCCTGGATAATGAACAGGCAAATCATTGTTATAATGAAAACTTGTCTTCTCCCTTTGAGGGTGAACTTTGGCAGCTTGCAGCACAGAACAAGGAAGCACAGGAACTTACAGCCAGAATTTTAAAGAGGTTCCTTTTGTATATAATGAAATTCTGTGCACATCTGTACAGCTTTTTTGAGACAGAGGCATGTTTACTCTGCCTACGCTGCACAGCAGAAGCAATGGATCTGAAGTGCGGAGCCAGCCCAAGCTGGTAAACTGCATGAAGAAGCAGAACCTTTTTGTACCAGGTTGCTGCTGATTTTTTTTCAGTATTCGTTGAGTGATTCACTCTTTCTACAGTGGAGATGAGATTTAGGTTTCAACAACTATTGCATGTCTGTATTTCAGGCCAGATTGTGAGTCGCACAAGCAAGAGGGCATTTTCAGTCATCAATTCCACAGTCTCAGAAAATCATGCAGCATTACAACAAAGCAAGCCTGGAGAGCAAGGGCTTGTTACATTTCTCAGCCAGGAAGATAAAACCAAGAGTCTTCTATCCAAGTCACATTGTGAATTCTAAATTGCTGGAGGTTCTAAGTTCCCTTACAGCTCACTCAGTGTGCCAAATCACTTTTTCACATGTCACTCCCCAGATTTGAAGCATATCATTAACCGATTCAGTTTTTGTCATTCAGGGCACTAATTTTTAGAGTTATCTTACTTCATCTGTTAGTCCTGCAGTTCATTTTACTAAGCTATGGCACCTTACAACATACCAAGATGGACAACTTTAGCAGATAAGCCAGTACCCCATTTATTCACTGCTCTCAACAGAATCCCTCTATCTATATCATGAATCATTAGTTGTCATAGGGTATTATCTGTTCAAGTTCTCACATGCAGATATGAAACATAGGACAGACAATCAACGTAAGATCGTGCTTGGTATAAACTAGTTCCAGTCACACACCAACCCCCAAAGAACACTTAAACCTCCAACCTATTCTGTGATGAACTCACACAGTATTTCACTTGTACTGATTTGAAAGTGTCACTTTTGAATTTAAAAGCTTACAAATAAACATCTGTTCAGGAAAAAAAAAAGGTGAAAAATTCAGACGCAGGGGCATTTCAGAACATCAGAAACCAGCCCATTTCTCACTGCTTTAAGTCATTTAGGATTCATCCACCTGAATTTTCCTGCAGTTAAGTGAAACTTTTTGGCCAGATCACCGGCTGCCCTATGACTGAAAGCGTCCGCCTACGAAATGACAAGGTCACTTTGATCAGCTCTAAAGATAAACATCTCCATGAAGCACAAGCAGACAATTATTATTAGAATCAAACTGTTAACCAAGCATTCTCACAAACTGATTTTTTCATAATCACATGAACTCACTATATTCAACATAACCAGCCATAAGACCATTTCCGTGTTGATTTTCCTTGGCATTCCCAGGCAGCGTCAGCTGCAGAAGACAGCTGCCTACTTCTGCTAAACTACAGCGAGAAGATTTTCTGCATCCTGATCACTTCTAGTAACCATAGAAAGATGTGGTTTTCTGCAGCAGTATTGCTACATTAAGGAAAAAAAAATTGTTTTCTTCCACTGCTTTATGAAATGGCTCATGCCAAGACCTAATTCAATAACAGAAAATTAAAAGTACAGACTATTTACAATGTAGCCAGAAATTTAAACTGTTTATCATTTAACTACATATAATTTAGAGGTAGCAGAACATGTACTGATTAATCTGTGAAGATGCTTCATACCCTTCATATTTCCCCCAAATCTTTCATGTGTGGGCTAACAACCTAAAAAAAAACCCTAACCTGAAAGACATCAGACCATCTGAAGGATAATATACTTGCAAGACATACAAGGAAGATATGTGCACACTCCTTTTCTCCTTGTAAATCCTAGAGCACAGATGATCATGAAGTGTTCCAGCATTTCCAGTAATACACAGGTAAGCAGTGGCTCTGTACCTCAGAACAGACTTTTCAATAACCGCTTCCCAATTTATACAATCCATGGATTTAGTCTCATAGAGTTAAGGCTTATCTTACCTTACCAAGTGATTCATTTCATCAAGTTCAAGACACCTACCCATGTGAATAAGACTCGTCGCTGTGAAAAGGTGATAGGTGTCTATTAAGATATTAGGAACATTAATTGTAGAGGAACAATCAGTGGAAAAAGATTACCAAGTAGAATTAGCAACACTTTCTTAAAGCCAGCGAGGATATTTTTCGGGAAGTGTCTTCATTTGAGCCAATTCACTGACAATGTCCATTAATTTTCATCACCTTGTTAAATAAGAATTTTATTCAACTACAGCATATAAAGTTATTTTACGAAATTACGAGTGAAACAGCATTAGCCGTGTATCAGACTTCATGCTCATACTCAAAAAAGTTGCTGTCAGAAACCTACTGGGCGTCTCAGTGAGGAAACACAGACACTAGCTTTTTAAGGATCGTATTTGAAGAAGAACCTAGAGAAAGAAATAGACTCCCCCCAAAAGAGGAAAACCCATCCAAAGCTTTCAGGGAAGAAAGAAGTGCGATGCTCTTGCCCGCCCGGGGATCGCCGGAGAGCTGCTCGCCCCCGGCCGCTTCGGCACCCACGTGGAGCCACGGGCTGGCACCAAGCGATGCCCACGGGTAACGCTGGTCACGGAAAAAGCCGCTTCTTGCCCTTTTCTCTCTGGGGCAGGGGCAGGAAGGAGGAAGGCTGTTACCCAGCAGGAGGAAGGAGAAGATCCACTGCAACACGGCGACTGTCTGGATCCTCCTCTTTAGGGGGATGTTGATGGGGGCAAACTCGACCTTCATGCTGACGGCGGGAGAGCAGCGCGGGGGGGCACGGACCTGCCGGCTCCGACTCCAGCCGCAGCCCCGGACGCCGCACCTGCCCGCTGCGCGCCGCTCTGCCGCGGCCCCGGCCGTGCAGGACGCGCCCCTCCCGCCGCCAGCGCTGCCCACGGCCGCGGGCCCGGCAGGCGGGGACGGGGAGGCGGTGCCGCCCGCCCTGGCCGCGGGAAACCTGATCTTGGAGCAGGAGCGGGCAAGAGCCCGGGAGCGGCTCCGGGGCCTGGCGGCTGCTGCACCCCTTCCTCACACAGGCGGCTGGCGCGGCTCCCCTGGCCGGAGAGCTGCGCCTGCTCCCGCTCCGCACAGACGGCACCGGGCGGAGGCGCCGCGGCTCTGTCGGAGCGAGCCCCTCGCCTGCGGAGCTAGGCGCGTCCGCACACCCAGCACCTGCGCTGCCCTGACGGGCCGGGCAGGCTTTCCCCCTCAGCGGCCGGAGACTCGGCACTCCCGGGAGTGCTTAAGGCTCTTACCATTAAAGAGCTTATGGAGCTGACCCAGAACTTAAGAGTTCCTGCAGTGTTTGGCGTCAAGCCTTTCGTTTCTAATTAAACCAACACATCACAGCCTCCTCCCGCCCGCGGCGCTTCGCCCGGGGTGTATGTGACAGGGATCGTCAAAATAAAATTTCGGAGTTAAAGAGAAAACACACTCCGAAACTTGCACAACGCTGCCCCAGGTGATGCCCCCACCCTTCCCCCCTTCTCCATGGGGACGGCGGCAGCGCCGGGATTCACCATCCCACGCGGGGACAGCGGCACCGCCGGGACTCGCGGTCCCAGAGGGGTCGCCCCTCCCGCCCAGCGCCGGCGACAGCGCGGGGTCCCGGCGGCGCGCTGATGTCACCGCCGTAGCTGCCCGCCGCTTTGCCGGGGTCGGAGCGCCGCCCGCCCCCTCCCCGAGCGTAAGACAGGGGCGCAGCAGCCCCAGGACCGCCCGGGCCGGGCGGTCATATCGCGGAGCCGGGGAGCGCGGGGGGCGGCGGGCGCGGCCCCGGCCCCGACCGGAGCGGAGCGGAGCGGAGC